>OX439052.1:40025053-40246398 GCA_949317995.1 Acholoe squamosa | reverse complement strand
GCAGATATATCAAGTTCTGGAAACTTATGGTCTGCATGTCACCGTTGTAGCGATTTATGTTGATTTGCCTCAGAAGGGGTGCTTTAGAATCACCCACAAGACTGTGCTTGACTATGTCAGAGTACACGAAAGCACATCGACTTTTGAACTGAAGGTCTACCACGTAGGGGCTTTGTGTCTTTCCACTTAGGAAAACACTTCCGTCAAAACCTAATTGTTTCCCTAAGTTTTCTGGGAGTTGCATGACCACACCAGGAGGCAAGGAAACTACACTTTTCATTGTGTATTTGTTGTAGTGAAACACGGTGGCTTTGTTGTTTTTCCTGTAGTTTCTTAGTTTTCTCACCAACATGCTCTGTAGTTTATTTATGGTCCTGTTCAAGTATCCTATCAACTCTGAGTTGCTTTCCAGGTTCACACCTTCTAAGGCAAACATATTGTAGATACTACCTTCCTTGAAGTAATACTTAGACAGGTATCTGCTAATTTCCTTGAAGCGTGTACATATTTTCACAGCCTGTAACTGACTGGGAGAGAGCGGAGAAACATTAGCAGAGTCTGTGAAGACGGCCTTTTCTTCAAAAAAAGAAAGAGACCTTTTTTCCCTGTCATCCATAGACATCACTTCAGCCACAGCCGACGATATTTCCCTTTTCTCTCTGCCTGCCGTGTCACGCTCCCCCTCAGCCTCCTCCTCTTCCTTTTCCTCCTTCTCTGGCGTGGGTTGGTTAGAAGTGAATCCTCCAGATGGCGTCTCAGTCGCAGCAGCAGGAGTTGGTGGACTTTCACTTGCAGGACCAGCAGGAGGAATGGTTTCAGTCGATCCCACAGGGTTGACATGACGTAGGTTTTTTGTTATTTTTACTCCTCTCTTCAAAGCAGATTGGGCTGATAAATTTGATGTAGAGCTTGAAGCTCTACTGAAGACACTATGGGCTCCTGGTTTTTCCAGAGGAAAAAATTCTCTTCTGCGTTTGTTCAATAAAGCTACTACAGAGCGGAGGTTGTTTGTCAGGTCGTTTTCTCCCTGTACCAAGAGGATGGGTTCTTCTTTGACGTTGTACCACGTGGTAGGACAGGTTATTTCTTGAAGAGCACACTCTAACTGAGTAGGAGAGTTAATGTATTCTGCCAAAATTGTATTGTAACTAGTTAAAGTGTTGTCAGGAAAAACGTTCATAGATGAGTTACTAGGTAAAGTTAAGGTAAACGCCATTTGTTTATGTTTTTGACAGGTTCCCAAGAGTTAAACTTGTCTCCATAACCCTTCCACTTGATCAAGGCTTCTCTTTTCTTGCCTTTTCCTCTGTATTTTACTATTTTTTCTATGTTGTAGCGTCTTCCGTGACGGACTTGCACCTTCTGGACCTCAGGTTCGTAGAAGCTTCCTTTTATCTCTTCTCCAAGGAGATCTTTCAGGTGGTACCCTTTGGGAGAAATGTTGTCGACTGTGTATATTTCCTCAGTCCAGTTAGGTTCGTACCCTCTGTTAAATGTTTTCTTTGTTTTCAACATTCGCACTTGATTTTTTCTCTTCAACTGAAGAACAGGAACTTTTTTCTTTTGAGGTTGATCGTACAACCTGTAGAACAAGACTTCAGAGTTGTCTTTATTTATGTCTGAAGGGGCAGCTCCTAAGGCTTTGTGGTAAGTCAAATTGTAGGACTTAACCAAGTCGGGCAGCAAGTCAACCCATTTGTAGTTATTGAAATGAGAAAAACATCTCCACATTTTTCCTTGTAAGGTAGAGTTGAACCTTTCGGCTAAGGCACACTTCACGTCGTCGTTCTCTCCTGTGAAAAAATTGATTTTTTGATCTTCACAGTGTTTTTTGAAAATTTTGTTGACAAACTCTTTGCCCTTGTCAGTTTGAATTTGTTGAGGTTTTCTTTCTTTGCTCATTTTTTTGAAAGCCTCTGTCACGTCATCAGCTCTCTTACTTTTCACAGGTTGTCCAAAACCATACCTTGAAAAAACATCTATTCCCGCTAGAATGTACTGGTATCCTTTGTTTTCCTTTGAAAATTCTCGCATGTCTATGAGGTCAAGTTGCCACTGTTTGTCTATGCCCCATGTTTGTGTTTTTCTTCTTGGAAATCTTCTCTTGTAAGGTTTGTGTCTGGTGTAAGCGTCTACATCTTCCAAAGCTTGTTCTATGTTTTTTTTCTTTGTTTTCTTGAAGTGATGACGTTGAAGTTTAGAAACGCTGGTGAAACTTCCAGGTTGTTTAGGATCTGTGTAAAACCTGAGCACATCTTTTTTCAAAGCCTTGTGCGCCATATAAACTTACGTCCAGTTCCTTTTTGACTTACTTTCCTCTTCTTTATAGGGGAAGCTCTTTTCAAGGGACTGGCAGCAAAGGAAGGACTGTGCCCTGCAAAAGCCGACTTGTTTTTGACAAATTTTAAGGTGGGGTTCAGCCTTTTAACTGCTCTCATGAAAACCTGGCTTCCTTTAGGTTGGTCCTTTTTCAAAGACTTTGGTCGGGCAGCAAAAGCTAACAAATCTGTTATGTCAGTTCCAGGCACACGTTCCCCGTTGACATATATTTCTCCGTCTCTGTTCCAATTCAAAATTTGACTTCCGTGACGAGATAATTCTCTGTATAGATTTTTAGCAGTCGTTCTGTAACTTGCAGGTATTCTTTCTTTTATGTCGGCGTCCATACCCTCTGTGTTGTCTCTTGCACGAGGTTTAAAACCTTCCTCCCCTTTGAACTCGTCTACACTGTCTCCGTCTGAATCGTCAGGAAGTGGTGGATCGTCTCTAGTCTCTGTGAAAGTGTGGTCAGCATCATCGTCGCCGTCGTCGGTGTCTTCTAAAGAATTGTTTACACCCCCAGCTGCTGCTGCTGCTGCTCCTGCAGGACCTTGTCCTACTGCTCGACCAAAATAGGGACCTTCCCTACGTTGTCCTAAGGCCTTGGCTTTTTTAGTTAAAATTCCCGACTTTATCATAAGTTGATTGTACTGCCTTAACTTTTCCTTCAGTTTGAGGTTAGGAGAGTTAAGCACCTCATGTGCTTTACTCTGAAGGTGGTTCAGGACTTGAACCAGGCTGGAATCAGGAGTTAAACCTTCTCTTAAAAGTTGAGTGCTGTAGTACTGGTCTTGAACACTAGGTCCAGGCTGGGGAGGAGAGGAAGGACTAACAAAAGAAGATTTTTTTTCTCGGGGAACAAGATCCGCCCTTACGAGGGCCATCCTTGAATAAGACATGATTTTTTTATCGACGTGCTCCTATGAGACCTGTTATCAGGGGTAAGGCGAGGCCCAAAATGGTTCCCAAAAATCCTCCCTTTTGCTCAAAGGTTTTCCTCTTCTGCTTAACGGTAGCCTTGTGCCTTGTGACTGACTTGAGTTCTTTCTTGTAGGGTGATAAACGTTTGACTGCGTCGGACTCGTTACGCAACAGGTTTTTGTTCATTACGTTGACGCAAATTTGACTCATCAACCTAATGACCTCATCGCTGAGACCTTTGATAATGTGGGAACACTCTGCCGAGGAACACTTGGATATGTGTTTCAACAAGTGGTAATGTTTCCTAATTGTTTTAAATTTTCCTCCAGAAGGAGATCTTTTGGTCACCATTCTATCTTTTTCTTTTCGAAGCTGAAGCTCGAGGAATGAAAACCAAGGTGTTCCAAGGAGTTGTTATGCTGTTTCTTACCCTAAGCTCGTTAGGTGTGCTCTGCTTAAAGTCCAATAGGATGTATGAATGCTTCTCTTTGGTTTCTGAGTTATATACCTCCGTCAAAAAGGATTTCTGTCCTGGAAAGGCCTGTTTGCTGATGTGCCCTATCTGACTCATGTCTCTAGGGTTTTTAAAAACAACTAGGTAGTGTGCATTTAAGCTCAAGGTTCTGAAGGCAGGATTGTTGAAAAACAAGTTTTGAGTAACAAAAATTACACTTAAACTGCGATGGTGAGAGCCCACAGTGAAAAGTTTCATTATGGTGGGAACGTACTCGGGATCCATGAGATCGTCTATTACGACCAGTCCATGTTTAGTCACGTCTCTTTCATCCTCGAACAAAAAGTCTTCTGAAAGAAGACCTTTGTTAAACTTAACCCCCAACTTCACCATTTCGTCGAATCCATCTTGCCATTGACTGTAGCAGTAGTATATGTCGTGTATTTTTGGAGTAACAAGCTCGTCTACACCTTCAATCAACTTGAAAACAAGTTGACTTTTCCCACAAGAAGTAGGTCCAGCTATGATCATTGTGAAGGGGCTTTGTAGACGTGGGTCAAAAATGATCTCCTTTTCCTTGTGATCCATGTTGGACGATATCTTAGACCAAAGTGACCAAAGGAGCAACCTCGTCCTCTTTTAAACCAGTAGAACCCTTGTTCAAACCTTCCACGTAAAGAGCTACATCAGAAAGTCCCATGTTGTATAGACTGGCTATTAGGCAGCTTGGATGAGATATTTCTCTATATTTCCAAACCATCAGAACTTCGAACACAGGATTTGTGACTCCTTTTTTCCCTGGAACAGGGGTGGATATCAGGTTAAGCTCGTGGTCGCTCATTCCAAGTTGAGTTCCCAGTTTCCTCCAGTCAAGCTTTTCAAACTTGTCTGCCAGGTTGACGAACAAAGTATCAACTTTCCACTGTTCTGGAGGAATTTCACAATGGTCCACTACGTTGAAATATCCCATGTACCATCTACAATAATCAGTTAGATCGTAACGACCTATGTCACTTAATGCATGTCTCAATACCATCCACTTGCAACGCACGTTCTTTCTACTCCATGAAATAAGCATTTCTCTCCCCATAGAACGAAGAGACGGTATTTTTTCCATGTAATCCATTAGACTTAGTCTAAGTCCTAAGTAAACTCCTAATCGAGGGTAGTCTTTTTCAGATATTTTTTCACTGACCTTGAATAACAACTCGTCCGAAAGGTGAAACTCCATAGCGTCCAAATAAAAAGTGTTGAGCAAGTAAGGCAGGCAGGTAGGAAGGCAGGCAGGTTATGACAGGCTAGAAAGCATACAGTTGACTTATATAGGGTAGGGTAGGGTAGGGTAGGGTAAGGTAGGGTAGGGTAGGGTAGGTGGGTAGGTGGTTTAGGTGGGTGGGTAGGTGGGTGGGTGGGTTAGGTGGGTTATTTTGGGCGGCCAGCCCGGGCCAACAAGCCCCAAACCCCCCATACTTGAGGGGTGCCCCCACCCCCCCACCCCATAGTTTTTTAAACCCAACCCCACCCTTTCCTACCCTACCCTACCCTACCCTACCCTACCCTACCCTATTTTATCCTACCCTATTCTATCCTATTCTATATATCTCTCCCGTTCCCTTCCCCCTGTTTAGGTAAGCATGTTACATCGTTCTTCGTTCGTTTAAATTTGTTATGACGTTGAGTGTAAAGCGAGCTGATTGTGGTGAAAACAGTGAGTAAGGGAGATAAGCTGGGTGCACCACATAGCCAGATAAAACCAAACTTTTTCTTTCTCCTCTACACTGAAACGATCCAGGGACGATGATGGGATGTGAAATATGGGGCAGGAGGAAAACAAAGTTTTGGTTTCTAAGCACTCAGCTAGAAGTTCCAAAATAGACATGAAGAAATGAAGACGCTGGTTAAGTAGGCGGGGATTTTCTTTGGCGTGATGCTCTTCTGCCGCTTTCAATGCTTCCACATGGAAGGGGTTTTTCAGTGGGCCTTTTCCCTTTCTTCCATGCTTCAGGGCATAACCCAAGGTTTCCACCGCTGAAAATTTCGACAAGTTATGACTCAAAACCATTTTCCTCAAGGTTTTTCTGTCTTTGGATGTAAAACTTGATTGCACTGAAGAAAAAACTAAGTATAATTTTTTCCGGTGAAGAACACATTCTTTCAAGTATTTGCACACGTACCTGAAACAAATAGAAGAGCAACATATAATTTCATTTCTTTCCCTCACATATGTCAGAACTTGAGTGTCGTCGGGGTGACGTTGTTCTAATACACGCTGCAGGGAGTAACGCGACATAGTAGGTCGAAGGTTGTTGTGTCAAATAACGATGGTTTAGTCCCCGTTTAACCTTTATAGGAAACCTGTCAGTCTTTCCTTATCGCAATTTCCTGAAATGATTTATTGCTCAAGGACGAAACAAACGTCAGGGTCAGTGCCTGAGCATTCTGAAAAGAGGGGAAAACATGTGGAAGGGTGGGTTTGGCCCAGGGGCCTTACCCGGAGGATCATCGTTTATTTTTTGTTCAGTTTTATTAGGAGGACCAAAAATTAGATACGGGGTAGGCTGTTACCACCTTCAGCTGACCTTTTTCATGGGAGGCAGTTATTTCAGTAATAACTCTCACAACATGACAGCATCCATGGTAATTGTGGCCAATCTCTGTCCTGAATCCTCTTTCATAGAAAATTTTTGAACCTAAAGAGTGTGTAATTTTGTCTGGGTGAAGTAAAGTGGCTTTAATTAAAGCCTTCACCATAGTAGAATCGATGAAAACTGAATTACCAGGCCCTCCCCCCAAAGGTTGATCCCTTAGAAAAAAGGGTTTTTGTCTGTCTGAAATGAATTTCTTTGAACTTCCAGAGGAAATGGAATGTCTAGACATTAAGTGTACCATGGCACCATGTCCCAAAAGAACACCTGAAAAAAAACTTTCCCCATTTTCTGAGATAAGTTTTTTGACAGAGGGTCCACCAGGAACCAATGCAGTGGTTTGGTTGTGCAAAAAGCATTGTTTGAAGTTACAGTTAGGAGGGATGTAAAGATCCCTGTTCAAATTTTCAGGACAGAATTTCCACACAGCCCACACCTTACCTTCTTCTACACCCCTCCTGATGTCTGAAATAAACACCTCCTGACGCCTTTTGTGACCTAAGGTCAAAGACAAAGGCAAAGGACAAAAGTTAGCCATGTCTGCTTGAGAGAAGCTAGTTCTGATGAATGACGAATGGTCTGCGTTAATTACAGAACGGTAACAACAAGACTCGTTTTACAAGCCTCACCCTGAACGTTGACTGAACGTTATCACGTTTTTTATTTGAGTTAAGCTTTTTTACTTTTTTCCAAAACAACACTGACTAAGTGTAAAACATACTATGAATGGAAAAGCACGGTTATCTACGACTCATGGACGTGGTTGTACGTTATCTGAACGACAAGGGAACGTCCCAGCATCGTATCAGGATAGTTACTATAAAGTAGACTTGAGCTGCTCGATCTTCATCAAACCTTTTCTGACGTTTGTCTGCTGTTCGCCGTCCTGCTCCTGCACCTTCCAGCCCTGCCACCCTTTCATCTTCAAGGAGAACAATGCCTGGTCGCATGAAGACGGGACTTAGTGTCAGGAGAGGAGGAGCTAAAAAACTGGCTCCACTAACTTTTACTACTTCTAAACAGACAGTGGAAAAGGCGTCGGGCATCGCCCCTCCTCCTACCTCTCCAGCCTCACCTGATAAACCACCTGCAACTCCTGCTCGGCTTCCAACTGAAGTGCCTGATGCAGGAGAACAGGAAGCCGCTCTTGCAGCTCTTCATGGCGAAATCACTGATTTCCTGGATCGCGTCCGGGATCGCTCTCCTCAGGAAGCTGGCGACGGCGATTTTGACATCAGGGAATACATCAATCCCCCGGCACCTTTGAACTACCAACCCCCCACTGAAACACCTACGTCCGCCTCTTACTCACCCGTGACTCCGGAGGAACCTTCTCCCCAGGTCAGTCCAATTAAGGTTATAGACCTTACAACCTCATCACCGGCAGTTAAACCCATAGAAGTGGTGGACTTAACACAAGGGACACCTTCACCTGCTCACCGCGGGGGGTATTCGCAGGTAGAGGTTATAGATTTAACCGGCCCTTCTCCTCTGTACTCTCTCCCGGTTCCAGTAGAGGAGCTGCTTCTTAAAAGCCCGCCGGAAAAAAGAAACTGTTCCAGTGAGAAAGAAGGGGAGCCTAAGAAAAAAAGACAGAAGCGCGCCTACCACAAGAAAACCCCTGTCTCTACCCCTGCTTCAGATTCCTCAGCGACTTCATCCTATGGTGCCGAGCCAATTGGTTCTGTCCCAGGTGTTCCTTCTCCTAAAGACAAGTCACACAGGCAAAAGTTTGGGGAGGGAACTGCCCCCAGTTCTTCCAGCAAGCTTGTGGGCTTTAGGTCAGTGCCTTTGGTGGTAAAAAAGTGGCCTGCTCGATTTGGTTTCCAAGAAAAGTCACCTGCCCCCAACCAGGTTTTTTATCCGGAAGGGGATAACAACGCCTGCATAGAAATATACAGGGAACCTAGCATCAGGGGAGTATGCTTGAGAACCTACCTGGACAAACCTTACGAGCGGTGCTTGAACCTAGAGGCGCGTGAATTCAGGAACTTAGTGGACCAGATAGAGTGCATCCTAGGAAAGTACAAGGAGTTACACCGCCTAGCTGCCCTTGGAGAGAGGAAGGTGGATAATCTTTTGTTGTCCTTGAACCAAGACTGCACCGACCCCAGTGGAGGCCGGGCTATGGTCCTGGTAAACTTGTACAAGGGAACTCCTAAAGTTCACATAGGAACAACCAGCTACGTGGAGGAAATGAATGCCTCGGTGTCTTCCAGCTTCAGAATGCCCCCTTCAGCCACACACTGCGGACACACTGTGTCCCCCTTCATTCTGGAGGACATAAAATCACGAGTTGGTCCCTTCCTAGACGAAACGACCGATTTCTACTCTGGGTAAGTGGTCAACTTTGTATAGTGTCTGGTCAACAGCTCCTTGTTAAGTGCTTTTACATTATGATGTATATCAGCTAATTTGTAGTTAGATTTAGATGTACTCCGTTATTAGTCAACATAGCCCAGCGTAGGTTTAAGTTCCATATGTACTCCATGTATACTTAGGTTAGGTTTTTAGTTATAAGTTTGTATATAGAACATAAAGTGAAACAAGAAAAAGAAACCTTAAAAAAAAAATGCCGCCCAAAAAGGTAAAACAACTTTACACCGTCAACTGTCCAATGTGTAACACCCCTAGACCTCCACGTTTGGTTACTGTAGAAAACAGTGGAAAAACTTTATGTAACTCAGTTTCTTGTAGAAGAGAAACTTTTTCCGACAGCTTAGAACTTCCAAAAGAAATAGAAAAAAATTCTTTGCATAAAAGCAGTTACCGTGACAACTTCAAGTCCATAGCTTCAGGTTTGGCTGTGCTTGGTAAGCTTCAGTCCATTTTCAACGTCAGAATGACAAGTTTCAACAAAGACTTGGGAGCCAAACAGGTAATAGAGGCGCTTACCTCTATTCATAGAAATCAAGTTATGGCTTACAAAGTGGCTGTCTCTTTTGGAAGGTTGTTGTCTTCCTCTAAGGAGGAAGAAGAAGAAGAGAAAGTCATGTACTTTCATGCTTCTGCCAACAACTCGTCTTTGTTCTATGACAGTGAAAGTCATAGAGACCCTTACATTTTTATAAGGGACGACAAAGACTTTGCAGAGTGTTTAGATTTAATAGAAAACAACATTAAAGAAGACACTCAAAGACCCTCTACTAAATGGAGTGTAATAGGCAACGTGAACGCCAACATCACACTGATAAGGGCTACGGGAGGAGAATATCTTTTAGGTAAAATGAAAACTGTTCCACCAGGTTTAAGACAAAGAGGAATGCAACACTTTCACAGAGACCCTAAAACCAAAAGGGCTTACAAGGACAACTTGTGTTTCTTTAGATGTCTGTCTTTCTTCCTGTATGAATCTTTAGAAAAGACTCAAGAGCTTTTCCTTGAAGCCTATCCAGGGGTGAACAAGGAGACTTTTGAGGGCGTTAACATAAGAGATTTAGACAGGTTAGAAAAAATGTTTGAAGTTAACATAAGAATCTTTTACCTTCCCTCTTTTGGTAAAAGAAAGGGTCGACCTAAAATTATAAGGTCAAACATGTGTTCATCCAAGAAAATCATGAACTTGAACTTACACAGAAACCATGTAAGTTTAATAACTAACATGGGACTGTACGGTAAAATGTACCCCTGTGAAAAGTGTCATAAAGTTTTCACTCGTAGCTTCCTTTTGAAACAACACAATGGGGTGAAAAAAGATTGCACCAAAGTCAGCTTCAGGTACAAAGGTGGAGCATACAATCCATCCAAAACAGTTTTTCAAGTTTTAGAGGAACTGGGAATAGTTTGTTCACCTGAGAAAAAAATATACCCCTATAAAATTGTGTTTGACTTTGAAAGCTATTTCGTCCAACCTGAAAATTCGTCCCCAGAAAATGCTAACACTGTGATAGAAAAAACTCACATACCCCTTTCTGCCAGTGTAGCTTCTGATTTTCCTGGGCATACAGAACCAGTGTGTTTCGTCAGAAATTCCAACAGGGACGACGATCCTTTGGTTAAAAATGTGTTGGAACACATAAACAACTTGGGGCAGTTGATAGGAGAACAGGTGAAAGAGAATTTTAGAGATGTTTTAGACGAACTAGACTCTCTAGAAGAAAAACAAAAGGAACTAGAACATAAAGCTAGCAAAGTTTTTCCAGCAAAGAACAAAAAAAATCCCCCAAAAAAAATCTCCCATGTTCTTGAAGTGAAGGAAAAACTTCTTACCTACATAGAAAGAGTCCCTGTTCTAGGTTTCAACTCTGGAAAGTATGACATTAATTTGATAAAAAAGGAATTTCATTCTTTTTTTATAGACACAGACAAAACAGAAATGAAAACCATAAAAAAATGCAACAAGTACATAGCAGTGTACACAGACCATCTTCTTTTCCTTGACATGTTTAACTATTTGGCACCAGGTTATTCCTACGCAAACTACCTGAAAGCCTTTCTAAAAGGGAAAGCTGAAAAAGGTTTTTTTCCCTACGAGTGGATGGACAACATAAGAAAACTGAACAACAAAGCTCTTCCTCCACGCCACTGCTTCTACAGTTCTTTGTCGGGTGGTGGAATAAGCAAAGAAGATTATCTTGAATGTAAGAAGGTCTGGAAAGAAAACAAAATGAAAACTATGAAGGACTACTTGATATATTACAACAACCTGGATGTTAAACCCTTTGTTTTAGCCATAAACGAGCACACAAAATTTTTTATAGATCGTGGGGTAGACATGTTCAAAGACGGTTTAACTTTGCCAGGTTTAACCTTGAAGTTTCTTTTCAACAACACTGCACCTAATGCCACTCCTTACATTCTTTTTGGTGAGAAAGAAAAGGATGTTCACTCCTTGCTCAGACGCAACTTAGTAGGGGGTCCCTCTATTATTTTTCACAGACATCACAAAAGTGGAGAAACAAGAATAAGACAAAAAAAATACGGGTCACAAAGCAAAGTATGCAGACACATAGTAGGGGTAGATGCTAACAGCTTGTACCTCAAGTGCATGGGTGAAGAGCACTGCACAGGTTATTATGTGGTGCGCAGGAAAGAAAACGATTTTCAAGCTGTTTGCAGTCAACAGATTAGCTACTCAGCCACAGAATGGTTGCGATACAAAACTGTGACAGACAAAGTCAAGATATTACACCAATACAACTACGGGGAAGTAGTATTGGGTTCAAGGAAAATAAAAGTGGACGGATATGATCCAGCTTCAAAAAAAGTATACCAGTTTCACGGGTGCTACTGGCATGGTCACATATGTCACCTTACTAAATCAGTTTTGAGAGACCCCAATGGAAAGGCATGGTTAGAAGAAAAAAACCAAAATACCATTTTGACTACCCTATATCTTCAATCGTTAGGTTACCAAGTAGAGGAAAAGTATGAGTGTATGTGGTTGAAAGAAAAAACTGAAAACTTGTGCAGAGAAACAAAAAGTGAATGGGAAATTAAAAGACCGTTGTGCCAAGGCAGAAAAAGTCAGGATGAAATACTGAGAGGGGTTTCTAAAGGAACAACTTTTGGACTTATCCAGGTAGACATAGAAACACCTGAACACTTGAAAGAAAAATTCAGTGAAATGACACCTATTTTCAAAAACTGTTTAGTAGGAAAAAAAGACGTAGGTGAACATATGAAACGTTACCTGGAAGCAGCAGGTAAGCTAAAACAACCGCAACGCCAACTTATAGGCAGCTACCACGCAGAGGGAATTTTGTTGGGAACTCCTCTCTTGAAGTGGTACCTGGAAAAAGGTTTGGTAGTTACGACAGTACACCTTCTCGTAGAATACACTCCAGAACAGACTTTTTTACCCTTCATGGACGAAGTAACCAAAGCTAGGAGGAAGGGCGACGAAAATATAGACTGTAAGATTTTGTCAGATCTGTACAAACTTTTGGGAAATGGTTCATACGGAAAAACCATATGCAACAAACAAAACTTTGTTCAAACAAAGTATCTTCACCCCTCTAAGGCAAGACGTTTGGCCATGCACTGGTCAGTGCAAGATGTGCAAGACATAAGTGACAACACGGTAGAACTGTCCTGTTTGCCCACCTCCATCACCTACGATCTCCCAGTTCAAATAGGGTTCATGGTATACCAATATGCCAAACTTAAAATGTTGGCTTTCTATTACGACTTTCTCCTTGAATACATAGACGAGAAAGATTTTGAAATGTGTGAAATGGACACTGACAGTTTTTACTTTGCTTTAAGTGCAGAGAAAATAGAAGACGTAATTATTCCTGAAAAACGTGAAGTTTTCTTCAGAGAACGTCACAAATGGTTGCCCTCTGAATCATGTGACAACAGTCACCACAGAGAGACCTATGTTCAGACCAAAGTATTGGGTGAGCTGTGGCTGCCTCAACCATGTTGTAAGAGCCGTCTGGCGTTTGACAAGAGAACCCCCGGGTTATTCAAAGTGGAGTGGGAAGGTGACGAAATGACTGCCTTGAACTCCAAATGTTACATAGGCACAGGAGTAAATGTGCCCGTTAAAATGAGTTGCAAAGGTGTAATTCAAAAACAAAACCCCCTGACCACTGACAAGTACAAAGAAGTACTGGACAGTGAAAATGTTGTCACGGTAGTCAACAAAGGATTTAAAGTAGTAAACCACAGCGTTACGACTTACTCTCAAAGGAAACAAGGTCTAACCTATCAGTACATAAAGAGACAAGTATGTGAAGACGGTGTAAGCACCCTACCCCTTTCTATATAAAAAAAATGGTTTCTTTTTCTAGTTTCACTTCCAGTTGTACATTTCGTTGAAAGAAAAAAAAAGTTTTAAACAAATTGTTCAAATGAACAAATTTCCTTCATAGAAAACAGTGTTAAAATGGAAAATGTTCATTTGAAAAATTGTTCAAACGAACATTTGTTCAAATGAACATTTTTCCCCATAGAAAACAGTGTTAAAATGGAAAATGTTCATTTGAACAATTGATCAAACGAACATTTGTTCAAATGAACATTTTTCCCCATAGAAAACAGTGTTAAAATGGAAAATGTTCATTTGAACAATTGTTCAAACGAACATTTGTTCAAATGAACATTTTTCCCCATAGAAAACAGTGTTAAAATGGAAAATGTTCATTTGAACAATTGTTCAAACGAACATTTGTTCAAATGAACATTTTTTCCCATAGAAAACAGTGTTAAACTGGAAAATGTTCATTTGAACAATTGTTCAAACGAACATTTGTTCAAATGAACATTTTTTTCCATAGAAAACAGTGTTAAACTGGAAAATATTTTTTGTTCAAATGAACATTTTTCAAATAAAAAAAAATGTGTACTGTATCATGAAAAAAAACTAATAAAAAAGTAAGAAAAGTGAACTGTATCACCCAAAAAATAAAAAAAACTTTTCACAAAAGTGAACGCTGTACATGTTCACGACAAAAAAATAAAAAATCCGGCGCTGAAGAAATTAAGTTGGAACAGAAAAAAAGTGGTACCAGATTTCTTAACTCATAGCGTCACGTTCACCAGACTATTAGTATCTGGTTAGATTTAAGCAACCATTTTAACATGGAAAGTTTAGAAGCTATGCTTGTGGAGCAAACCACAGAAACTCCACCTTATGACTATTACATGCGTCCAGTTTTACAAAGTGTTGCTTCATATAATCAAGCTTCTTCTATAACACCTGACAATGATATAAGTTCTGTAGCATGTGGATGTTCAGAGAATTTCTTTTGGGAAATAATACCTGCAGAAAACATTGGTTATTTTAGAGGAGCTGAACCAGACACTGTTGACCACTGTATAACTAGCGTTAAAATGTACAAATATTTCTCTTCAGCTTTTTGGGACGCCTACAGAAACTGCATGTACTATTGTCGAGTGAAAAAAGTTAACTTGATAATGCATGATTGGTGTATAGGAGTATATCAATTGCACACTGAACCTGGCTGCCCAAGACACTACACAAGGTACACTTTAGGAAGTGTAAGAAAGTTTGCTCTTACTCTCCAAGAGTTAGAATGTAATCCCATAGTAGGAGTGTTTTGTCAGTGTAATTGTAAACTGGAAGTATCTGCTATTGCTAAAACTATTTGTTTCACATGTCTGCAGGTCTCTCTGGAACTTCATGCCTTAAGTATACCTGGAGTGAAAAATCATTTCTCCTTTGAGGTAAACTTTAAGGATGGTTTTTTATCTGGTCTTTTACCTGGACCCAAAAACAGTCAAACTTACTTCCTGGCCCAGGCTTTGTTCGAGCATGCTATATCTAACATAGCCAAACTTAACAGTTATTGTTTCCACAACACATGGAAAACAAGTCTTACTGGCCAAAGCTGGTATCAAGCAAGTAAATTCACACACAACAAATGTTTTTGTAGTATATGTGCACGCCCCGGAAATGGAAAATCTGTCTTCATCTGTAAATATTGTGTCTAATAAAAAAATATAATCTGTTATGTGAAATAAATGAGTTGTGTTTTATTTTAATGCATGAGTCATAAGTATTGCGTAAATCCATAAAAGTATTGCATCAGAACATTGTGTAAATTCTTACAAGCATTGCGCAATGCACCCTCATACGTAGGTCATACGTTTTTGCAAGTAGGTTAGTAGGTCACTTCCGGTTTGCAAGTAGGTCAGCTCTAGGTATTGCGCAATTCTTTTAATTTATGTAACTAAGTCAGGTCACTAGGTCAAATGGAATCCAGCTCTCTGATTGGTCGAAAAAACTAGGTCATGACCTTATGACGTCACTTCCTGTCAAATCCAGCCCTCTGATTGGTTGAAACTAGGTCACTTCCGGTCTACCAGTAGGTCATGACCTAGTTAGTAGCTAATCCATTGCGCTCAGTTTGCATGTATATACTACTAACGGCCATTGGCTCGTTTTCACCTATACAGGTAACACCACGCTGGGTGTTCCCTGGAATTTTAACGGTTTTCTTGATTGAAATTTGATTTTTCAAATCAAGATGGGGAGGAAGTCAACTAGAGTTGCCAAAGCGGCTATGGCCTCCAAAAAATCGGCCAAATCGGCTAAGAAAACGGTGGAATCGGTCAATTCAGGATTTGCGAGTGAGCTGGAATCTTCTGGGGTGGATCGGAGATCCATCTCACCCAACCACGCTATGGGTTTGGAAGGAGAACAGCTCATTGACCAGGCGGAGAGACTGGAATCGTTGGAAGACGAATTGTGCAGTATCAAAGGCTTGCTGCAGGAGCTGGTGGCTGGAAAGGACAAGAAAGACGAGACGAAATTAACCGAGGGGGCGTGGCAGCATGCACGTGCGAATGTTTGTCAACGACCAGTGACGTCATATCACCAAGGGCGCAGCCGCGTATCCAGGCAGCGGTCTCCCAGCGTCGTTAGCAACGGATCGAGGTGGGACGGAGGTGCAGCTCGTGGTCGTCGCCGGAGATCAAAATCTTCGAATTCCGCTCGTCACAGACCGCGGTCGTCATCAAGAGGGTCGTCAATGGATTCCTCTACATCCAAGCTTCACACCAATACCAAATGCGGTGAGTTTGACCATGAAATATATGTAAAAAAGAGGGAGAAGGTCGACACCGTAGAGAAATTGGTACTTGTCAATTTGAGTTTTATTCTGGATTATTACAAAGACAGCAGTGATGTAGAGGGCATGTTAAAGCATCTCCAAGTTCTAGTGGAAAAGGCTGGAACAAAAATGTATACTGTGTCAGCCCTATTGGCTTACGATAAATCGGTCAGGACCAGGGCAAATAAGGATGGGATAGAAGCTTTTGGTGTTATAGACAACTCTGACATTCTTAGACACCTCTCATATGATGGTACTGTTCAGGCACAGAAGGCATACGCCACCAAGACTAGGAATGGTACCAAACAAAAAACCTCAAATAATTCTTGCTATGCTTTTAATAGAGCAGAAGGCTGTGTAAGGGACCCCTGCAGGTATAGACATGTTTGCAGTACTTGCAGTTCCTCTGGACATGGTAAAACTGAATGCCAAAAATCCAGGAATGAATAGTAAACTGTAGGTGGTCGATGTCCCATAGCTTGTAATGATTTTTGTTTGGTGCCTGACCAAGTTATGGTAGGTGTGGTAGATGTCGACTTGCCTTCACAAACTCCAGTACAGGAGGTAAATCATACGGAGAGGGTTAAGGATTGTATTCCTTCCACTGAATCCGTATCAGAACAAAGTATTTTCCAAGAATTTAGTTCTTTAGAAAATGATATAAGTGTTCCTTGTAATAGCCCAATACAGGTTGGTATTGAACCACTTTTTACTGTTAGTGTCACAGGTTTACCCAGCATCAGGGTATATGACAAGTGTATAGAAGGTACATGTACGTGTGTTCATTACATTGGGGGGGAGAGAGCTCAAATTTTACCATGTAGGGTAGCTTCTTTCCTTCGACAAAATGGTCTCATTGATATTAGTAGCACTGAGGCTGATTTTATATGGCATGGTATTGTCCAAGGGTTTAAAATTGTGGATCCGGACTGTCGTACTACTTATGATTGTAAAAATTATAAATCAATCCTGGAGGGAAGATTCTATAATGAATATTGTGGTATATTATTAGACGAGTTGGAGGCAGGTTTAGTCTCAAAAAGTGTAGATAAACCCCGTTGTATCCATGCTTTAGGTGGTGTAGAAAAATCAAATGGCAAGTTAAGACCCATAACTGATTGTAGCATGCCTGATAAAGTATCTATTAATAATTTTATGGATACTACGGCCTCAGCTTTTTCTTATAATAATATTAGCACGGTGACTGCTCAGTTGAATAAGAACGATTTCATGAGTGTGGTGGATTTAAAGTCAGCTTATAGGTCTATAAATGTGTATGCACCTCACACGACCATGCAAGGTTTCAGATGGGATTTTGGACATGGTGAAGATTATTATGTAAGCAACAGGTTGACCTTTGGCCTGAAATGTGCCCCCTATATTTTTAATAAGATCTCTGATTTTATTGTGGAGGTGGCAAAATTCTACGGTGTAGAAAAAATTGTAAATTATCTAGACGACTTTATCATAATTGCTGATACTTATGATGAATGTCTTAGACAGAGGAATATATTGATGGAATGTATGGCCTACATGGGCTTTGTAGTATCCAGAGAAAAGGTGACCGACCCATCTCAAATTTGTAAATTCTTGGGCATTAATATAGATTCAGTTAAGTTAGAACTGTCTTTGCCTGTTGAAAAGGTTGAAAAAATGGAAAATCTCTTATTAGATAACGTTAATAAGAAATTTATTTCTAAAAAGAACCTGGAGAGGATTGGAGGTCTCATGTCCTTTTGCTCCCAAGTAGTTAAAGGTGGGAGAACGTTTAGTCGCAGAATTTTTGATCTTTGTGCCAGAGCAAGACCTAGAGGTATTATAAAAATTTCTGAGTGTACAAGGAATGATATGGAATGGTGGTTGAGATTCTGCAATACTTTTAATGGTAAAAGTTTGATCTTAGATGATCGGTTCGATACTCCAATGTACTCGGATTCATCCATGAAAGGTTTCGGGGCTTGGATGGGTAAAGATTATTTATATGGTGACTGGACATCTTACGATAAATTCAGTCTAGGTAGTGGTCATTTTACTCAACCACCAATACTGGATAATTTAAAAAACCACCATAGAAATATAAATGTATACGAGTTATATCCCCTTCTTATGGGTCTTAGACGTTGGATATCTGGCTGTAAAAATAGAAGAATACATTGCGTTACCGACAATATGCAAGTGTTAGCTATGGTAAATACCGGTAGGTCAAAAAATAAACTGTGTATGGAATGGCTTAGAGAAATTTTTTGGCTTTGTTTCATCAATAATGTGGAGGTGTATGCAACTTATATTAGGTCAGAGGATAATATCCTGGCCGACCAGCTTTCTAGACTAGCTTACAAGGGTGTTCTGGACAAATGTGTAAACTCTCTTCTTGAAAATGATATGTGTTGCTTTGATTCCAGAATGGAAAAGGTTACAAAAAAGAAAAGAGTGTCTTTTAACGAAGGGTGTATCAGAGAATACGAGGAGAACAAGGAGACAACAGCTTAACAGGTATAAAAAATTTTGTAATAAATTCAATTTAACTTATTTTCCTTGTTCTCCCTCACAGGCTGCTACATATGCAGTATACTTATCCGAACATATGAGACCTTCTTCTGTAAGAAATTATCTATCGTCCATTTGGTATCATCAAAAGCTTAGGGGTGGCCTAGACCATAGGGTAATTTCATGCTAAAAAAGGTGTTGGATGGTATTGGTAGGAATTATGCTGTTCCAACTAGGGTTATTCATCCATTGATTCCAAAAGAGATGTTAATTATTAGATCATATTTGGATCTCTCCAACAGGGCTGACTTGAAGTTCTGGTTAGCTATTCTGTTATGTTATAGAGGTGTCCTCAGGATAGGGCATGTTGTATCTTCCCCCCATACACTAAGTGTAGATGATGTTAAAATATTTAAAAGTTATGCTAGTCTTAGCATTAATACATCTAAGACTGATCAGCTTGGTGGCCATGCCTTTAACATATACTTATGTAGGGATGATACCTCACTGTTATGTCCATGTAGAGGATTAGAAAAATTGTGCACAGGTAGGGCTGTGAGGGATTTTTTATTTAAAATTAATGGTGTTCCTCTACAGTACCAATATATTAATTCGAAGTTGAAATCTTTATCTTTACGTGCTGGTATCAGGGGTTCAGTCTCCACCCACTCACTTAGGCATGGTGGGGCTACGATGTTAAAGGACGCAGGACTTAGTGTAGAGTCTATTAAAAAGAAGGTAAATTGGAAATCTAGTTCTGTTTTTACATATTTACATAACTATAAAAATGAACTTTTGGAATTGGATAGACGTTGCCAATCTCAATTGCATTGCTGATTGGTATGTGTTTGTTCACATGTGTTTGGCGTGTTTAGGTGTTTGGCATGTATGGTGCTGATAGCCCTAAGGTCAGTAACCCACCAAACTCATGTGTCTGTGATATGATCATTTATATTACCACTGTTCATATACTATCATCTCTGTTATCATCATTACTATCATCGTTATTACCGGTATTATTATTCCCTGGTAGCGAGTTAACTTATGGAACTATATACTATATATAATTAGCCGCGAACGGTTAGGGACTACTTTCTGTGCGCATTGGTATCTATGATGTCATAGCATGACGTCATGGTAAACACTCCTCCAGTATATAAGGAGGAGTTTTTTATGTAACGGCCATTGGCTCGTTTTCACCTATACAGGTAACACCACGCTGGGTGTTCCCTGGAATTTTAAATTTTACTTTTTTTTTTACTATTGTTATTACTATTGTTATGACTGTACTATTGTTATTATATTATGCATTTTACTGACTATGCTTATTGTCAACTAATTATTATAGTTGTTTTAATAAAGGCATGTATGGTGCTGATAGCCCCAAGGTCAGTAACCCACCAAACTCATGTGTCTGTGATATGATCATTTATATTACCACTGTTCATATACTATCATCTCTGTTATCATCATTACTATCATCGTTATTACCGGTATTATTATTCCCTGGTAGCGAGTTAACTTATATATATATATATATATATATATATGCATGCTTACTTGCATAATCTCTTGCATATGAAAGGCATTCTCTACATCAACATCAAACAAATCCCTCCTAAGTCTTATAGGATTTCCTCAAGGTGAGGGGTATATTTACTAAAAAAAAACAGCATTGAAATTATGAGTGCGTCTTATATGCGCACTGTCTTTTATACACAGAACATTAAGGCAGTAATTCTATTTATCCAAGAAAACAAATATATTTAACAGCTATGCTTTTTTTATAATTATGAATCACTTAACCAAATTTATATATTTCATTATGTACGACTATATAACCTCATGTATGTATCTTGGCTATAAGGTATATTCTACCCTTCCGTGTAGCTTTTAAAAGAACACTATTCATTATGCAATACACTATTCTATTGAAATCTGTATGTAAGAAACAATAAATAATTACTCTATAATTGAAAATCTTTTAATTATTTGAATAATCAAACTAAAGTACTGAGTACGTATGTACTGATACATAATTTATGTCCTTGTTTTGTTAAGAATGTTATCTGGAAGACATGATTAATATCCTTGTTTTGCTCAAGACATTATATGAACGTAGTATTCTCTGGGAAAGTTGTGACATTTTGACCCTGTGTCTTTAGCTCTATAAGAAGTAATATAGTGAAAAATCCGTCTTTAATCTTCTGAATGCAAGACTCTTATTTTTTTTTCTGTTCAAAAATCGCTTACTTTAACTTCAAGCATCGTTAACTTTAAAAAACTTTTGAAAAATATATGAATTAAGCAAATTATCTTGAGATAAAGATTATAATAATAACATTTATCTTGATATATATAGGATAAGACCTAAAATGGTTAAGGGTGGGAAAGCTTCCAGTCTTCACCCTTTAAGACTAACAATATAAAACTGTGTTTAATGCGCAATTCATAAGAAAACAACGCAAAATAGAAATAAATTGCTAAATAAAAATAAATAGCTGACATACCATCTGTCATAAAATGTTTAATTAAAAACTTCATTAGAATTTCTCTCTAGCACTTTATTAATTATGATTGTATCGTAACATTCAACAAGTACAATACATAAGCATACCTTAAAGGATTTCCTACCACATGGGAGACAAACACGTCTGTAACCAACATAGGAGTGCATTATACTCAATATTCATATGATGTGTATCATACTCAATTATGATACACAGTGCATAAAAAAAGTACTATCATAATATTCTCTCTTGAAAAATAAATAAAAAAGTCAAATAAAAAATAAATAAGACTTTATCAATGTAATATCATAATCTATAGCAAGAAATACAATAATCCATTGTCAGTATTTAAAGGGTGAAGAAAATATATTGCTTTGTCCTAAGAAAAGATTCATCCTATAACATAGAGAATAAACACCAGCTTAGCTAGTCTACCATAATACCTTACGTATAAGACGCACCTCAAAACTCAACAACACGTGAGAGATTAGGGCATAATAAATAAAAATCCTATGAGATCAACATTTTACTTCATTAAGAGTTTATATTCACGTAATACGATACTGAATCAACAGGTGGCAGCACTATTCACTTTTTACACAAAGCTACATAACAGAACACCTCTATCCTATAGAAATATAACGTTATGTAAAGAAATATTATCATACAATATAAATCTTTTACATAATAAACTATAACCTATACCAATAAAACATCAGGTAACATTTATTTATTAACACGACATCGCTCGAAACATTTATCAATGTAGCACACCCATAATAATAACACTCATACATGAACATAGAGAAATAAATTCATGCATGTATCATACTAATGTAGAGGTACATAATGTGTAACCATAGTGTTGGGTACCGTCTGACGTGGCGGGTGAGTCGAGTCGTCGGACGTTCCTCAGGTTCCGGATAGGTGGCAGCACCGCTCCGGGTCTGTGGGGACATCTGACAACAAACACCTGGGTCCTTATATATAGCCCAGGGCTCAGCCGCTACGTCAGAGGCCCTTCTGGCCTCCAAGTATGTAGAACATTTATCTTGATATACATTTATCTTGATATATATAGGATAAGACCTAAAATGGTTAAGGGTGGGAAAGCTTCCAGTCTTCACCCTTTAAGACTAACAATATAAAACTGTGTTTAATGCGCAATTCATAAGAAAACAACGCAAAATAGAAATAAATTGCTAAATAAAAATAAATAGCTGACATACCATCTGTCATAAAATGTTTAATTAAAAACTTCATTAGAATTTCTCTCTAGCACTTTATTAATTATGATTGTATCGTAACATTCAACAAGTACAATACATAAGCATACCTTAAAGGATTTCCTACCACATGGGAGACAAACACGTCTGTAACCAACATAGGAGTGCATTATACTCAATATTCATATGATGTGTATCATACTCAATTATGATACACAGTGCATAAAAAAGTACTATCATTATATTCTCTCTTGAAAAATAAATAAAAAAGTCAAATAAAAAATAAATAAGACTTTATCAATGTAATATCATAATCTATAGCAAGAAATACAATAATCCATTGTCAGTATTTAAAGGGTGAAGAAAATATATTGCTTTGTCCTAAGAAAAGATTCATCCTATAACATAGAGAATAAACACCAGCTTAGCTAGTCTACCATAATACCTTACGTATAAGACGCACCTCAAAACTCAACAACACGTGAGAGATTAGGGCATAATAAATAAAAATCCTATGAGATCAACATTTTACTTCATTAAGAGTTTATATTCACGTAATACGATACTGAATCAACAGGTGGCAGCACTATTCACTTTTTACACAAAGCTACATAACAGAACACCTCTATCCTATAGAAATATAACGTTATGTAAAGAAATATTATCATACAATATAAATCTTTTACATAATAAACTATAACCTATACCAATAAAACATCAGGTAACATTTATTTATTAACACGACATCGCTCGAAACATTTATCAATGTAGCACACCCATAATAATAACACTCATACATGAACATAGAGAAATAAATTCATGCATGTATCATACTAATGTAGAGGTACATAATGTGTAACCATAGTGTTGGGTACCGTCTGACGTGGCGGGTGAGTCGAGTCGTCGGACGTTCCTCAGGTTCCGGATAGTTGGCAGCACCGCTCCGGGTCTGTGGGGACATCTGACAACAAACACCTGGGTCCTTATATATAGCCCAGGGCTCAGCCGCTACGTCAGAGGCCCTTCTGGCCTCCAAGTATGTAGAACATCTTTAATAACTGTTAGCTGCCCTCTTAATACTACCGGGTAGCCATGAGTGTACATTTGTAATAAACTCTAACCGTTGGCATACACTTGAAACACCGTCCTACTCTTTCTTTCCGAATCGTAAGACCCGAACCCCCCAGGTCCGTAAGACCACAAACCCTTACACTGGTGCCGTGACCAGGATTTCTGGTGTATAGCCCGGACGTTATAACGTCCGAACGGCTAGTACATGGGTTAGATAGCCTCGCGGAAGCTAACCCAGCAGGGCAACTAGTTGCCCAGGAGAATGGCAATGGATCATTAGTGATCCAAACCCATTCGAACTCCCGAGATGCAGAATCTGCATCTTGGAGAGATCCCGAACCTCACTATAATGATAGTGAGGAGAATCTACCAGACTCTGTACGACGTGAACAGTCCATACAGAGGCAGAGTAATTTGATAAGTCAACAATCACTTGTTGACGAATTAAGTAACTCGATGTTCGAAGTTGGTGGTAGTACTAACCCAGAACATCCGGCACCGATGCCAAAAAGGGTAACATTTGGAGAACTACCTTACAGATTACCCAGACCCGGGCTACCAATATTAGATTACAGCGCTATAGACAGCGACTTAACCTATGCGGTACCGGAAGGCGAGGAATTTAAACGACCGGATGTCCTGTTGTTAAATGAAACCTACGTAACTTTGAACAAGAATTTAAATACCTTGGTCAAAGCTAAAGATGAAGTGTTCAATGAAAAACTTCAGTTTGAAGATGACTTGATCGGCATCCGAAACGAATTCGAAGCCAGGAGGAGTGAGTACATGAAGGAATTAGAAAGTGAAGAAATAAAACTTCAAGAAATGAGAAAGTCATTCAACAAAGAATATGACAATAGGCACATTCGTATCCAGACATACATAGATACGAACGATCAACTAAGTCTTGATAAGGCAAATTACGAATCCGAAATATGCCATTATCAAAGCGAGTTAGAAAAATTGAAACTTCAGTGTAGTAAACAAGCTGAAGACAATGAAACCATCCAGGTAGGCATTATAGCTTACAATAAACAACTGGAGGAGGATAGACAGAAACTCATGAATTAGCTTCAGGAATTGCAGACTACTGCAATAACCCTAGACAAATATGTGGAAGCTGCCCAATTGACTATAGGTACTATAGATCCAACTGTGGTGTCTACAATGTTGGCGAAAACATCCAAAGATGCAACTCCAACCAGATACAACCCATTCGTTGACGATGGGGCTGATAAAAATGTAGTATCCAGAATCTATAAGAAACCAGATGATGCCGCAGCTAGTGGAAAGATTGTCCAAAATAGTAATTGCCCACAGGGAACTACTATTAAAGGACCAATAAATAATGCACCTACACCAGCAGCTCCTATGCTGGATACAGTAGGTCCGGCACCCCCTATACCAGATTTGAGTCATAAAATTAGAGCGACTCACGTTAATGCTATTGGTACCAATAATAATACACCAGTAGCACAACCGAGAGTACTGGGACCATCGAGACATATGCTAACCCCACCTTCATATTTCTCTCAACCTGGCCATAGTACACCAGCAGGCCCACGATTGCCGAACCCGTCTTCGGGTCAAGGTAATGGACCTAATGATGGACGTTTTCCCAGACCGAATCCTCCGCAACCTAATGTTAACGGCGGTACGTACCAACCAAGAACAACTTCCTATGGATATAGACATAATTATAATCCGGCAGGAAGTAGTAATTACCAAAATGGTAATACCTACAATCAGGGATGGAATCAAAATAATTCTTACCCTAGGTATGCATCTTCCGGAACAGCTGGAAATGCCGGTTATGGTGGCGGATGCCCTAGCGGTTCGTCCGGGCACTACCCTAATAACGGTCCACCAGGAGGTGATCCCCCAGGCAGCCCAGGAGGATCCGGATCCGGAGGATCAGGATCGGGAGGAGATGGCAGGAAGCCAAATAGGAGAACTTCCATGCCTGCAGGGATGCAAACCATCTTTGATAGAAGCCAATGTATTCAAAACCTTGGCATTGACTGCTACCGAAAGGGAGCAGACGGCATGGAAGTCATGAACTGGAGCATGCGAGAAGCAGATAGACTACGCGGATGTAATAATCCGGCACGTAGACAGGCACGGATACCCCCTCCTTATGATTCTAATGATCCTTGGAAGGATAGGTATCAAGCTTTTGTCGACGAAGTCAACTGTAGTGGTTGGACAAAAGAAGAAGCTCTGCCTTATTTGATCTGTTGGTTGAATAAAGGTGGAAAAGTAGCCCTCAACCAATGGAGAGCAGCATATGGAATATACGGTACCTACGATCAACTGGTCGAATGTGCCGCGTACCTATTCTGGTCAATTGTTAGAGAGGATCCATGGGTGAGCTTTAAGAAAAGAACACAGAAACCTAAAGAATCTCACAAAGTCTTTGGTTTGGAGCTACAGGACTTGCTATCGAAAGCACGTCCAAACTGGGCTCATGACGACGATTGCTATCTACAGGAATTGTTTATACAATTCTACAATGGATTGCGGGATCCGGATCACAAACAAGTAGTTTGGGATTCTTGGAAGGATGACACTTCCTTCAGTGACCTATTCATATCAATTGATGGACATGATATGAAGAAGAGATTGGTAGGTCTAGGACCTAACCCGGTAAGAGCAGCTCCATTGCAATATGGAGGTTCACCTGTCCGGTATATGAAACTTCTCAATTAGCCCCGGTTGACTCGCAGGACGCTGATCAGGAAGACGAATATGTCTCTGATGAAAATGGAGAATATATTGGATCAGTCCAGGTAGCTGGAAAGTATTACCGACAGAAACGGTACAGGAAGGTACATACGAGAGGGAGGGGAGGATCAGTTGCTAGTAAAACAGCTTCCGGATCGACCCAATCTGGTAATGCGACCTCTACGGCCAAGCCAACCGTGGCAGCCGCTGTTGCTCCGACTAATATGATGGAAACATTAATAGCCGGATTAACAGAAGCTTTAAAGAGACCAAGGGTTGATAAATCTCAAAGGAGATGCTTCAGATGCCAGAAGCTGGGGCATTATGCTCCAGAATGTATGGCTGAGAAACCTGTCCCTCGTAGACAGGAGGGTGTCTCTGGAATAAGTACAGAGGAAAACTGAGGAGGGGTCCCCCGATGGGCAAAGAAGGGGATCCCAGTGACAAATCTTGCCATGATATCACCATCCGTGATGATAGTTCGCATGTAGTAGCAAACTCGCCTAACACCGAGGTGGTTGTAGACACCCGGAAGGTTAGGGAAGCTGATATAACAGGTGCCAAGGGAGCACAGGGGAAACCCGATATCAGTAACGAGGTAGGCGGCTATGAATTAGCCAGGGTTGGTAGTGCCCACCTGCCCCCGGGTCATCCTTGTCTGGAATACCTGAAAGGATGTGGATCGACTCCAGGTGTGAACAATGATGTTCCGATCATCACGGACATGCCCTCTGTTCTAAACGGAAGGCGGTGGTATGTTTGCCTCACTGTTAACGGAAGATCTGCCGAATTTCTTATGGATACGGGTGCTAGCCACTCCTGTATCTCCAAGAGGTTCTATGATCTTATCCCGGATGAACATGATACTCTCAAATCGGGAGGAAGTGCTCAAACGGCCGATGGCAGTACCTTGCAAACGTATGGTAGAACTTGTGTGAAGCTGCAATTGGATGGAATACATGACTATGTCATGAGCGCCACCGTTACGGATATAGCAGATGAGGGGATACTCGGGTTGGATTTCGCATCCCTGTATGGAGTGGTGTTAGAGCCCCAATCGGGAGTGTTGAGTGTGAAATACCCGTATCCTGTAAAGGTTAGATGTGTACTGAGACAAGTGAGCAGTATGGCTAGTGTAGCACACACTGTGCAGATCCCTCCGGGGGTAGCCTGTGATGTGCTTGTAAGAAGTGACCCTATAATGCGCAATAAGCCTGCAGTGGTAGAACCGGATGTAGCTACTTTGTCAAGCATCGGATTAATATCTGTGGACACTATAGTAGCAAATGCATCCTGGTCGGTAGTACCTGTCTCCAATACTGGAAACACTACTATCTACCTGAAAAAGGGACAGGTTTTTGGTAACGTGACCCTTTCGGAAACTGTAACGGATAGTAAGTTAAACTTACAGAAGGTAACAGGAAATGATGAAATTTCGGATGACTTACTCAAGTTATATGAAGAAACTTCATTAGAAGATCCGGAACACCGGAAAGAATTCTATGATATGCTCTGTCAGTATAAGACTGCCTTTGCCAAACCCGGTGAAAAACTAGGTACGACAAATAAGGTAGTACACAAAATAGATACTGGAGATGCGGAACCCTTTAAGATACCGTATAGGCGGTTACCTTTAGCGAAAAAGAGAGTAGCTGAAGAGGAAATAAACAAGATGTTGGAACAGGATGTAATAGTCCCTTCCAATAGTCCATGGAGTAGTCCTGTGTGTATGGTAACAAAAAAAGACGGTACTATCCGCTTTTGCATAGACTCCAGGAAGCTAAATGGAGTAACGAAAAAGAATTCGTATCCATTACCGAGAATAGACGAAACCATTGACTCCTTAGGAGGAAACAGTTGGTTTTGTACCTTAGACTTGCAATCAGGATATTGGCAAGTGGGAATGAATCCATCTGATATGGAAAAGATTGCATTTTCAAGTCATATTGGACTATTCCAATATAACGTAATGCCATTTGGTTTGTGCAATGCACCGGCAACATTTGAAGCAATGACGGAAACTATTCTAAGTGACTTATTGTGGAAAAGATGTCTTGTATACCTTGACGATGTCATAGTCTTCGGAAAAACATTCGAAGAGTGTTCTAATAACCTCAAAATGGTATTAAAACGCATTATTTCCAATGGTCTCAAATTGAAACCTAAGAAATGTCACATGATCAGAAAGTCCATAAATTATTTGGGCCGCATCATTAGTGATGAAGGAATAAAAGCTGACCCCGATAAAATCGAGTCAGTAACGAATTGGAATAGGCCTAAAACACCCAAAGAAGTGAGGTCCTATTTAGGTTTCTGTTCCTATTATAGGGAATTTATTCCGAATTATTCTAGAGTCAGTTACCCATTACAAGTAATAGCTAACTGGACTCCAGGAAGTACCAAGGAAAAATTTCATTGGACCCATGAACAGGAATCTGCATTTCAAAAGCTAAAAGACCTGTTCACGAGTACTCCCGTGTTACAATATCCGAATGAAACGGATCATTTCATACTGGATACTGATGCTAGCAATGATAGCATTGGCGCAGCTCTCTCGCAAGTCCAAAATGGGAGAGAAGTACCTATTGCCTTTGCCAGCAACACACTGAGTAAAACTCAGCGCAATTACTGCACAACCAAAAGAGAGTTGTTAGCAGTAGTCGTATATACCAAGAAGTTCAAACATTTTTTATGGGGAACGAACTTTACTTTACGTACGGATCACTCCTCTTTAAGATGGCTACTGAACTTCCGAGATGCTGAAGGGATGTTAGGCCGATGGCTAGCCCATTTATCCGAATATGGGCTTGAACATCACCAAATTCAGCATAGACCCGGACTTAAGCATTCAAATGCTGATGCTTTATCTTGAATACCAATTCGGAAATGTGATAATCCAGATTGTACTGATTGTGGAGCTCATAAGGCAGTGTTAGCAGGGATTAGACCATTCGAACCCCTAGTTGCCAGTATACTGGATTGGTCTATGGATCACATACGACGTTTCCAGGAAGCTGACTCGATAACTGCGCAGCTACTGCAATTAGTACCAAAGGGTATACGTCCAGTTAGACCTGAGGTCTCTCTGGAAAATCGAGAAATGAGAAGGTTTCTTGCTCAGTGGACCGAGCTTGAAGTCCGGAAAGGCATGTTATACCGTTGGAAGCCATGTAATAATGGTGAGAAAATCATGCAAGTGGTGATACCACATGCAAAGAGACATGACATTATGTATTTATGTCATGGGCACCGGACCAGTGGTCATTTCGGAAGGAAGCGCTCATTAGCACGACTTTCCAAGAAATACTATTGGCCTGGCATGTCAAGAGACTTGCAAAGATGGGTAACCACTTGTCCGGATTGTTGTAAGAACAAACACGGACCCGGGATGGGCAAGCTACCACTATCCCGAGAACTTTTCGGAGTTAGGTTCGCAAGAATCGGGGTAGATATCATTAGTGGATTGAATACAACCGCTAATGAGAATACCTGTATTATGGTAGTGTGTGATTATTATACGAAATACACTAAAGTATTTCCACTACCGGACCACAAAGCAGTTACTTGTGCCGAAGCCTTTGTAAAAGGTTGGGTACTAAGTTTCGGTGTACCATTAATGTTACACAGTGACCAAGGCAGAGAATTCGAATCAAATCTCTGGCAAGGTATGTGCGAATACTTAGCTATATGCAAAACTAGAACCAATCCATATAGGCCACAAAGCGACGGATTGGTGGAAAGGTTCAACAGAACCCTTATCCAGGTCCTGAAGTCACTTGCTAATGAACACATGGACGATTGGGACGAGCAATGTCATTTTGTGACACATGCTTATAACAGTACGGTACATTCAAGTACTAACTGTACTCCGAATCTACTAGTTTTCGGAGAGGACCTGATAATGCCTGCAGACTTAGTATTTGGAGTCATAGGAATGGACCCGGAACTACCTTGTCATGTAGTTTTCGTCGAATGCTTAAGAGACAGGTTCAGAAAAGCATACGAGTCTGTCCGAATTGATTTGGAGAAAAGTGCCAAATGGCAGAAGATTGGATATGATACTGATTTAAAACATCGGAAATTCCAATCCGGAGACAGAGTTCTAAGATTACATGAACCACTTAGACACATAAAATTAGCGTCTAATTGGGATGGTCCTTTTACTGTAACACAAGTTATTAGTGATTGTTCCGTAATTATCAAATCAGACCCTGGTCGACTCTATAAGTCAAATGTGGCCAGACTGAGGAAATGGTGTGGGAGGGAGACCTCCACAGAAATATATGGTGAAGGATTAGAAAATATCCGGAACCAGAATCGTATACTAGACCAGGTAAAGAACACTACAGTGAAGCGAGGCCGGGGTAGGCCTAAGAAGTGTTCCAAATCAGTACCACCCACGCCAACACCGATTAAGCGTGGGGGAGTTAAAAAAGTCTCGGCAGGTGAAGACAAAAAGAAGAGGAAGGGTGTTTCGAAGGCTAAGAAGCACCCAGAAAAGGCTCTTCAGACTGTCAGGTCCGATAAAGAACTATCCAAGAAGGGGATATACGTTCGCTGCAGCCCTCGAATTGCCCAGAGGACTGCAGTGACCTAACCTGTATACACAACGAGTGTAATGTTTACATTTAGAGGAACGGATGACAACTGACCCGAAAGGCTTATTTGTCGCCGCCATGATGTACCAATGGGTAGTGGACGGATAATCCGGTGGATTTGCTTAAGCTTTCCATAATCTCCACTTAAATCCTCAGACGAGTCATCGGCGTGAGCGATAATTACCTAAAAACAATCAGTTTGTTGATGTTCCGCTTGTAGCACGTGCGTTTCCGCATGACGTCACCGCGTCCAGTCTCGACTGACCTCTCGTGACCCCGCGGACTCGCGGGGAAATGACGTCACGAAAGCTGGCCTGTCGCCATATTGTTTTTCGGTAGCATTTGGGACAGTAGGGTCAGCCCTCTCTCCTTAAATTCTACCGTCTAGCAAACCTTTTGTGCGCCCCCAGAGTCTGTCTCTCAGCAGGCAGACTCCGTTTGTGTCGGCCCCGGCGCCGTAAAAGCCGGAAAAAGGAGTATTACACTCCCGTGATCGATTCCCCAGTCATGGCTGAGGAATCCTTAGCTGCAGCCAAGCTATCCGGTGACCCGGATAAGCTGACTCCGTCCGCAGAAGCTTTTCCGGAAGCTTTGTTGCCTGTAACACAGGAAGAGAGCGAGATGATGGATGTGGAGGAACCCACGGATCGCTCGTTCGAGGAGAAGCTGGCCTCATTCTCTCTGAATGAGCCCGAAAAACTGTTGTCGCCACTCCCACCCGAGGGATCCGGAGAGGGTACGAAACCTGAACCTTCTAAGTCTTGATAAGGCATATTTCGGATTCGTAATTTACCTTATCAAGACTTAGTTGATCGTTTGTATCTATGTATGTCTGGATACGAATGTGCCTATTGTCATATTCTTTGTTGAATGACTTTCTCATTTCTTGAAGTTTTATTTCTTCACTTTCCAATTCCTTCATGTACTCACTCCTCCTGGCTTCGAATTCGTTTCGCATGCCGATCAAGTCATCTTCCAACTGAAGTTTTTCATTGAACACTTCATCTTTAGCTTTGACCAAGGTATTTAAATTCTCGTTCAAAGTTACGTAGGTTTCATTTAACAACAGGACATCCGGTCGTTTAAATTCCTCGCCTTCCGGTACAGCATAGGTTAAGTCGCCGTCTATAGTGCTGTAATCTAATATTGGTAGCCCGGGTCTGGGTAATCTGTAAGGTAGTTCTCCAAATGTTACCCTTTTTGGCATCGGTGCCGGATGTTCTGGGTTAGTACTACCACCAACTTCGAACATCGAGTTACTTAATTCGTCAACAAGTGATTGTTGACTTATCAAATTACTCTGCCTCTGTATGGACTGTTCACGTCATACAGAGTCTGGTAGATTCTCCTCACTATCATTATAGTGAGGTTCGGGATCTCTCCAAGATGCAGATTCTGCATCTCGGGAGTTCGAATGGGTTTGGATCACTAATGATCCATTGCCATTCTCCTGGGCAACTAGTTGCCCTGCTGGGTTAGCTTCCGTAAGGCTATCTAACCCATGTACTAGCCGTTCGGACGTTATAACGTCCGGGCTATACACCAGAAATCCTGGTCACGGCACCAGTGTAAGGGTTTGTGGTCTTACGGACCTGGATTTTTTTTTTCTAATAACCAGATCTAGCCTTTGCAGAATTATACTAACTGTGAATGTCTTCTATTAGGATATTGAACACCTGCTATTTGTGTTCCGGGTTCCATTTATAACCAGCTATTTGTGTATATTCAGGACATATACCACTATTATATCCTGAAATGTCTATTCGGATTCATAACTTATAACAAATCCGATAGTAGAATTGATGCTGCTGTACGTATCCGGATGCTGGTTCCTGATTCCTGTTGTCACTGTTACCTGTTGCTGACCACTACATAAGGATGGACTTTACGATTCTTTGCTACCTCTACATTTACCTCTACTCCCGAATGGACTAAAACTACTTATTACTACTACTTCCGGACCAACCTACATTGGACTTTTACTTATGTCAACTATACTTAAATGGATTACGTTTCTACACTGTTGACAAAACCGGACTGATACTCTACTTTTACTCTACACCATTCGGATATACCTATGAACTATAGCACTCCTAGAGGATTGTGGGTAGCTGCCCCAAATTCATCTACTGTGTTCACCTATCATATGAAATGAACTTTAGCACGTCCATCCCGTGGTTAGCTGACCACCATATCTTCTTTCTGGCACCCGAGAGACTGCAGCGCAGGATTCCAGCAGCAATTACTACTATATAATGTCACATAACTATTTTTCTAATATCATTTGTATGTGTATAGCACACTATGCTGATAAATTATTGTATATTTTGATACGAGTATATGCATATCTATTAATACGGATCTCTGATTAATGTTCATATTTATAATATAAGATCCGATAAACCTCACCAGATTGTTCATATTATTGTCCTGCGAGGCATATTGTATTATATATATATTGGTCTGGTGCTATAAAGGTTATTTGGTACATGGTGGTATCACATATATTGTCATATACATTACTCCACCGTAAATTTTTTTTTCTTTTTCAAGTGTATAATTCATAACGGTTGTATACCTAATAACTCACGAAATCCTTAACGGATTCACTTGGTCATAATATATATAAAATGTCATTAGATAGTGTGGTTACTTTAAAAGTCTTTTTCAAGACTATATATTCAATCATGATATTAATCATTACAAATACATATGGATGTTATTATGTGATTTATTCGATATTTGACAGTTCCGTTACATATAACTGTTATTATCACATATATGCGAATTATGGTACATATCCTAATGCTTATACCGTAAACATAAATTGTTACCATATGGTATAAAAGGTTAATTAACAGTTCCGCTACATATAACTGTTACTCATTCAAATAATTCGTATTATATTACAACATCCGGTTTGCTATTCTGTAACTATATACACTATCAAATACGTATAATTGACATTCGAATCATACTTAACTTGGTGTTAACGTTATATCTATGGTTGTACCTCTATTACTAAGGGTTTAGACATATACAAATGTTATCCCTGTAATAATATTATAACTATAACACCCTCCTAAATGTCTGGGGGAGTGGTGTAGAGGTACATAATGTGTAACCATAGTGTTGGGTACCGTCTGACGTGGCGGGTGAGTCGAGTCGTCGGACGTTCCTCAGGTTCCGGATAGGTGGCAGCACCGATCCGGGTCTGTGGGGACATCTGACGACGAACACCTGGGTCCTTATATATAGCCCAGGGCTCAGCCGCTACGTCAGAGGCCCTTCTGGCCTCCAAGTATGTAGAACATCTTTAATAACTGTTAGCTGCCCTCTTAATACTACCGGGTAGCCGTGAGTGTACATTTGTAATAAACTCTAACCATTGGCATACACTTGAAACACCGTCTTACTCTTTCTTTCCGAATCGTAAGACCCGAACCCCCCAGGTCCGTAAGACCACAAACCCTTACACTAATATAACTTAAGTCTAGGCTAACACTAGCTTAAGAGTTCGTAGATCTTCTATCAGGGAATTTTTGAAGGTCTGGTCTCTCCAGACCAAAATTTAATCCAAAAGCATTCTCCTGAAATCTATATTATACTTCTTCAATCCAACTTACTGGTATAATCCAAAAAAAATCCTAAGAGGTCTACATTATACTTCATTAAACGTCAACAAACAGTCTCGATTCATCAATAAAATGATAATCATCATCGCCGTATACAATACTCTACTATATCGACAGGTGGCAGCACTATATACTACTCAGAGTGTAGTGGTCAGTGAAAACGTCTCTGGAGACACCGTGATTCGAACCCGGGTCTCTCGCTTGCAAGTCGAGCGCTCTACCACTGAGCTACATCCCCTGGCCTGACATACCCTGTCACCAACACGGCCCCCTGACATTTCCACCTTCCAACTACCCTGGATCGGTATGTATACATAGGGGGAGTGACACAACCAAGTGAACAGTCCCTCTGAAGGCTCTGCGCACCCGACGGGGGAACGAACCCCTACACTCCTCCCAACCAGCTTCAACCGTATCCCGCCAGAACCGGTCCTCCAGTCCAGTCTGAACGGTACCAGTACTGAGTCACACACAGCCCATCTGTTTCCGAGTCCCTGAGCACTAGCAAGTTGAAGCGCTTGTCTATACCATACCATAGATATAACGTTAACACCAAGTTAAATATGATTCGAATGTCATATACATATATTTGATAGTGTATGTAGTTACCTAATAACAAATTGGATGTTGTAATATGATAAGAATTACTTGAATGAATAACAGCTGTATGTATCGGAACTGTTAATTAGCTTATTATACCTTTAGGATAACATATCATGTTTTACGGTATAAGTAGTAGGACAAGTATTATAATTCGTATACATTTGATAGTAACAGTTATGTGTAACGGAACTGTTAATATTGAATAAATCACATAATAACATCCATATGCGTTTGTAGTTATTAATAACACATTTGATTATATAGTCTTGAAAAAAGACTTTAAAAGTAACACTATCTAATGACATATAATCATGTATCATCATAACATGATATAACCATATGAATCCGTTAAGGATTCCGTGAGTAGTACGAGTAGAACCATTTGTATTATACACTTGAAAAAAGAAAAAAATCCCGGTGTAGTAATGAATATGATCAGATATATGATATCACCGTGTACCAAATAACTTCTATAACACCAGATTAATATATTTAGGATACAATATGTCTCGCAGGACAATAATATGTACGTTCTGGTGTAGTTTACCGGATCTTATATTATGAATATGAACAGCAATTTGAGATCCGTATTAATAGATATGTATATATACCCGTATCACAATATATAGTAAGTTATGACCACAGTGTGAATATGCACATACAAATAACATTATAGAAAAATAGATATGTGACATTATGTACAATATAAAAATGGTAGATGCTGCTGGAGTCTTCTGCTGTAGTTTTCCGGATACTAGAAGGTAAGTGTGGTCAGCTAACCACGGGATGGACGTGCTAAAGTCTATGATTCCTGGTTATTAAAGTGAACACGGTAGATGAATTTGGGGCAGCTAACCACAATCCTCTGGAAGTGCTATAGTTCATAAGTATATCCGAATGGTGTAGAGTAGAAGTAGTGTGTAGATCTGGTTTTGTCAACAGTGTAGAATCGTAATCCATTTAAGTATTGTTGACATAAGTAAAAAGTCCAATATAGGCTGGTCCGGAAGTAGTAGTAATATGTAGTATTAGTCCATTCGAGAGTATAGGTGAAATGTAGAGGTAGCACAGAATCGTAAAGTCCATCCTAGTATAGTGGTTAGCACAGATAGCAGCAGAAGTCTGGAACCGGCATCCGGATACGTCTGACAGCAGCAAGTCTACTATCGGATTGTTTGTAAGTGTAGTCCTAAATCCGAATAGGCTATTCAGGGTATAGTAAGAATTATACGGCCTGAATCATACAATAATGCTGGTCATAAAAGGAACCCGGAACACAAAGAACAGGTGTTCATATACTAGTAAAAGACATTCGCAGACCTGTAGGGTTCCGCAAAGACTATATCTGGTTATTTAGTGGAGAGAAAAAAAAAAATTTTAGAAAATAACCCGTAGCATGCTTAGGTGGATTTCTTCGCATGCTTCTTCTTAAGAAGAGCTAGAGCCGACTCGGGAGTGCCGTCCCACTCGTCGAGATCGACTCCGAATACCCTCATGAACTTGGTGTTCAAGTTGGTATTCCGGGTGATTTCTTCTTTAACACGTTTCTCCAAGACGTGTACGTCCATAGCTGCCTTTTCTTGGGCAGCTGCGGCTGCTTCCTCCTGGGACTTTACATCGTCCCGAATGAGGGTCTCGAGGCGCTGCTTTTCAGCATCCGCAACCTCCTTCATGCACAACAGGGTGTCATTAGGAAGACCCTGATGGAACTCTGTCGCCTTCTCGCGGACACATTTCTCCCAGTGGGTGTAGATGGCCTTCTGGACATCCGCTTCCCCCTGGCGAGACTTCTTAAACCAAACTTCCGCATTACCGGTTTTAATGGTAATGGCGTCTTTTGGTTTCTCTGGTGCAGCGACAGCCTTGGGGGGAGTCGATGCGGCCTGAGGACCACTTCCGGGTGTAGGACTTCCGGACACGCCTGCTGTTGGCATACAGTAGGATGGAGGCTGGTTCTGCTTCAGCCCCATCTGCAGATAAAGGTTTAACTGCTCCGGGGTGAAGTTGACTGGGAGGGCGGCTGGAGCGGATGCGGATCCGGCGGCAGCAGGTGCTGAGGTCTTCTTGGGAACAAGTCGACCACCCTTTCCAACGACCAAGGTCTGGCTCTCAGGTCCAGGTCCCTGGGTCAAGGACGGAAAGTTACGGGGGTTAACTTTCCCAGGCTTTGATACGGCGCCAGCGTATCCGGTAGGTTCGGGTTTCTTGAACACGGGAGTGCCCTGAACCTGCTCATGGGGGTGCCGAGCCAGAGGAGACCTGGAGCGGTCATCTGCTCTGACTTTAGTAGTGGTGGTCTGACCATTACCATTACCACCACGGTTCTGGTCCCTTCTGCTCCTTTCACGAGCTCTCTTTCCCTCCTTGCTGGATTCCTCGCATTTCTGCCAGAGAGACTCGTGCATGTCCAGCTTACCCTTTCCAGGAGTCAGGACTATCTTTGCGCGGAGTTTCAAAATCCTTGGTCTTCGGAACCTCGCAGAGGACTTGGTCCCCTGGTCGGATCTTGGACCAAGCATCCTCACTCAGACTATCGAACTCCTTCATGAGTTCCCGATGAAGCTCCATGATACGCTTCCGAGCCCCATCTAAACCTTCTGCGTGGCATTTCTTCTGGTGCCTCGCCAGATCGCTACGTCGGCTATATTGAACCTTCGTAGAGCACTTCTTGCCCTTCTTACCATAACTCGGATCACAAATGTAAACCGGGTGATGGTGGAAGTGGGCCTCTACCAGATACCTTTGGAACCGGGCTGGAGTACTCCAGGTCCGGACCGAGACATCACTCGCATCCTGGCAGATAGAGAAGGGACAGGACTTCTGGTCGTCACCATACCACTTCTCAAGAGCCCAACGCAGCTTTCTCCTCTGGGTATAAGTGTAATACCCTTCGGTGTGGTTTAGCATGAGCCACATCTTTCGATAGGCCTTGCTCGGATTGGGGTCCTCGTCCGAAAGACGCATCCAATCTTCATCATCTGACTCATTATTTTTATTAATTGAGTCCGGGCAGGCATATAGTTTGGAGCCGTCCTTCTTTACTCTGTAGGCACAGTCGGAGAAGCACGTCGGAATCCGGGTTTTGAATCCGGATTTGGCGTTAGCCCATCGTTCAGCCTCGGTTTGAGTTGATGGGGTGGCCTTCTCATCATACTCAACCGAGGACTCGTGTACAGACTCCTCGTCCGACGATTCAACCTCCATGGCAGTACTACCAGTGGCTGAGGTGCTAGCTTTCGGCTCGGCTCTAGCAGAATCCGGTAGATTCTTGAGCTTGCGAGCCGTGGACCTCCTGTTCCTCCGGTTCCTGGGTTCCGGATGTGCTGGAGGTCGAGGCTTCTACCGGGGCGGTAGTACTGCCGGTGGCTGATGCAGAACCGGCTGTGCTTCGAGTGGCAAGCTTCAGGTCGGGGATAGGAGGTGCGGGTACTTCCGCTGCCCTCTTAGCCTCTTCCTGGGCCTCCTGTTCTGCAGTCATTCGACGGACGAGAACCGTCCGAAGGGCTGCACTTCGGTCCATGCCGTTTAGCGAATTGTTTTGAACATCCACTAACTCTTGCTCGGTTATGTAATAACCGTCATCCCACTGTTCAAAGTTGGCAGCGGCTTCCCGAAATTCCTTCGTGGTCCAGTACTGGGGCCAGGTGGCACAAGGACGTGGGTAAGTCTGCCCCTCGGGTTCCGAGACGCAGCCTACCCAATCGATGTTCGTCGCCTTGACGTTCCAAAGGGTCTTATCCGGCTTGGGATATGCTCCGAGCTGGAAGGCTCTGTTGGCTTCATACACTGCTTCGCGGAAAGCAGCGTCCACCATGAGTCTCCGTTGGAACCACGGCCAGTCTCGGAGCCATTCGGAAGGCATCCTGCCCAGCTGTTCGGGAACCATGACGCCCTCGACAGCTATCCTCACCTTCGGGTCCAACCTAACTGGTGTACCGTCAGCATAGGTCACTTGTGCCTGTAGTTCCGGGAACGGGTCAGCCACTGCTGGCTTCCACTGGTCCTTTGGTCCGTCGACCTGTGCGGTCTCGGACCCAGTCGCTGCGGGTTCAGCACTCGTAGCCCCTCCGGACCCTCGGGTGGGAGTGGAGACAGCATCTTCTCTGGCTCATTCAGTGAAAATGAGGCCAGCTTCTCCTCGAACGAGTGATCCGTGGGTTCCTCCATGTCCATCATCTCGCTCTCTTCCTGTGTAACAGGTGACAAAGCTTCCGGAAAAGCTTCTGCGGACGGAGTCAGCTTATCCGGGTCACCGGATAGCTTGGCTGCAGCTACGGATTCCTCAGCCATGACTGGGGAATCACCCACGGGAGTAAACTACTCCTTTTTCCTGCTTTTACGGCGCCGGGGCCGACACGGACGGAGTCTGCCTACTAAGAGACAGACTCTGGAGGAGCAGCGAGGGTTTTGCTAGCCGGTAAAATCCAAGAGGGGAGCGAGCTCGACCGTCTTAGACGTTACCGAAGAACAATATGGCGACAGGCCAGCTTTCGTGACGTCATTTCCCCGCGGACTCGCGAGGTCACGAGAGGTCAGCCGAGACTGGACGCGGTGACGTCATGCGGAAACGCACGTGCTACAAGCGGAACATCAACAAACTGATTTTAGGTAATTATCGCTCACGCCGATGACTCGTCTGGGGATTTAAGTGGAGATTATGGAAAGCTTAAGCAAATCCACCGGATTATCCGTCCACTTCCCATTGGTACATCATCTGGCGGCGACAAATAAGCCTTTCGGGTCAGTTGTCATCTGTTCCTCTAAATGTAAACATTACACCCGTTGTGTATACAGGTTAGGTCACTGCAGTCCTCTGGGCAATTCGAGGGCTGCGACGAACGTATCTCCCCTTCTCGGATAGTTCTTTATCGGACCTGACAGTCTGAAGAGCCTTCTCTAGGTATTTCTTAGCCTTCGAGACACCTTTCCTCTTCTTCTTGCCTTCACCTGCCGAGACTTTTTTAACTCCCCCACGCTTAATCGGTGTTGGCGTGGGTGCCACTGATTCGGAACACTTTTTAGGCCTACCACGGCCTCGTTTCACTGTAGTGTTCTTTACCTGGTCTATTATACGATTCTGGTTCAGGATCTTTCCGGAGCCTTCACCATACATTTCTGTGGAGGTCTCCCTCCCAGACCATTTCCTTAATCTAGCCACATTTGACTTATAAAGTCGACCAAGGTCAGATTTAATAATTACGGTACAATCACTGATAACTTGTGTTACCGTGAAGGGACCATCCCAATTAGACGCTAATTTTATGTGTCTAAGTGGTTCATGTAATCTTAGAACTCTGTCTCCGGATTGGAATTTCCGATGCTTTAGATCGGTATCATATCCAGCTTTTTGCCATTTGGCACTTTTCTCCAAATCAATTCGGACAGACTCATATGCTTTTTTAAATCTGTCTCTTAAACATTCCACAAAAACTACATGGCAAGGTAGTTCCGGGTCCATCCCTACGACTCCAAATACTAAGTCGGCAGGCATTATCAGATCCTCTCCGAATACTAAAAGGTTCGGGGTACAATTTGTACTTGAATGTACCGTACTGTTATAAGCATGTGTCACAAAATGGCATTGCTCATCCCAGTCGTCCATATGTTCATTGACGAGTGATTTTAGAACTTGGATAAGGGTTCTATTGAACCTTTCCACCAACCCGTCGCTTTGTGGCCTATACGGATTGGTTCTAGTTTTACAAATAGCTAAGTATTCGCACATACCCTGCCAGAGATTTGATTCGAATTCTCTGCCTTGGTCACTGTGTAGCATTAATGGTACACCGAAACTTAGTACCCAACCTTTTACAAAGGCTTCGGCACAAGTAACTGCTTTGTGGTCCAGTAGTGGAAATACTTTAGTGTATTTTGTGTAATAATCACACACTACCATCATACAGGTATTCTCATTAGCGGTTGTATTCAATCCACTAATGATATCTACCCCGATTCTTGCGAATCTAACTCCGAAAAGTTCTTGGGATAGGGGAAGTTTGCCCATCCCGGGTCCGGGTTTGTTTTTACAACAGTCCGGACAGGTGGTTACCCATCTTTGCAAGTCTCTTGTCATGCCAGGCCAATAGTATTTCTTGGAAAGTCGTGCTAACGAGCGTTTCCTTCCGAAATGACCACTGGTCCGATGTCCATGACAGAAGTACATAATGTCATGTCTCATGGCATGTGGTATCACCACTTGCATGATTTTCTCACCATTATTACATGGCTTCCAACGGTATAACACGCCTTTCCGGACTGCAAGCTCGGTCCATTGAGCAAGAAACCTTCTCATTTCTCGATTTTCCAGAGAGACCTCAGGTCTAACTGGACGTATACCCTTTGGTACTAATTGCAGTAGCTGCGCAGTTATCGAGTCAGCTTCCTGGAAACGTCGTATGTGATCCATAGACCAATCCAGTATACTGGCAACTAGGGGTTCGAATGGTCTCCGAATCCCTGCTAACACTGCCCTATGAGCTCCACAATCAGTACAATCCGGATTATCACATTTCCGGATTGGTATTCGAGATAAAGCATCAGCATTTAAATGCTTCACTCTAGGTCTATGCTGAATCTGGTGATGTTCAAGCCCATATTCAGATAGATGGGCTAGCCATCGGCCTAACATTCCTTCAGCATCTCGGAAGTTCAGTAGCCATCTTAAAGAGGAGTGATCCGTACGTAAAGTAAAGTTCGTTCCCCATAGAAAATGTTTGAACTTCTTGGTATATACGACTACTGCTAACAACTCTCTTTTGGTTGTGCAGTAATTGCGCTGAGTTTTGCTCAGTGTATTGTTGGCAAAGGCAATAGGTACCTCTCTCCCATTTTGGACTTGCGAGAGAGCTGCACCAATGCTGTCATTACTAGCATCAGTATCCAGTATGAAGTGATCCGTTTCATTCGGATATTGTAATACCGGAGTACTCGTGAACAGGTCTTTTAGCTTTTGAAAAGCAGATTCCTGTTCATGCGTCCAAGGAAATTTTCCTTGGTACTTCCTGGAGTCCAGTTAGCTATTGCTTGTAATGGGTAACTGACTCTAGAATAATTCGGAATAAATTCCCTATAATAGGAACAGAACCCTAAAAAGGACCTCACTTCTTTGGGTGTTTTAGGTCTATTCCAATTCGTAACTGATTCGATTTTCTCCGGATCAGCTTTTATTCCTTCATCACTAATGATGCGGCCCCAATAATTTATGGACTTTCTAAACAGGTGGCATTTCTTAGGTTTCAATTTGAGACCATTAGAAATAATACGTTCTAGTACCATTTTTAGGTTATTAGAACACTCTTCGAATGTTTTTCCGAAGACTATGACATCGTCAAGGTATACAAGACATCTTTTCCACAATAAATCACTTAGGATTGTTTCCATCATTGCTTCAAATGTTGCTGGTGCATTGCACAAACCAAACGGCATTACGTTATATTGGAATAATCCAATATGACTCGAAAAATGCAGTTTTCTCCATATCTGAAGGATTCATCCCTACTTGCCAGTAACCTGATTGCAAGTCTAGGGTACAAAACCAACTGTTTCCTCCTAAGGAGTCAATGGCTTCGTCTATTCTCGGTAATGGATACGAATTCTTTTTCGTTACTCCATTTAGTTTCCTGTAGTCTATGCAAAAGCGGATAGTACCGTCTTTTTTTTGTTACCATACACACAGGACTACTCCATGGACTATTGGAAGGGACTATTACATCCTGTTCCAACATCTTGTTTATTTCCTCTTCAGCTACTTTCTTTTTCGCTAAAGGTAACCGTCTATACGGTATCTTAAAGGGTTCCGCATCTCCAGTATCTATTTTATGTACTACCTTATTTGTCGTACCTAGTTTTTCACCAGGTTTGGCAAAGGCAGTCCTATACTGACAGAGCATATCGTAGAACTCTTTCCGGTGTTCCGGATCTTCTAATGAAGTTTCTTCATACAACTTAAGTAAGTCTTCTGAAATTTCATCATTCCCTGTTACCTTTTGTAAGTTTAACTTACTATCCGTTACAGTTTCCGAAAGGGTCACGTTTCCAAAAACTTGTCCCTTTTTCAAATAGATAGTACTGTTTCCAGTATTAGAGACAGGTACTACCGACCAGGACGCATTTGCTACGATAGTGTCTACAGATATTAATCCGATACTTGACAGAGTAGCTACATCCGGCTCTATCACTGCGGGCTTATTGCGCATTGCAGGATCACTTCTTACTAGCACATCACAGGCTACTCCCGGAGGGATTCGCACAGTGTGTGCCACACTAGCCATACTGCTCACTTGTCTCAGTACACATCTCACCTTTACAGGATACGGGTATATGATATACCATTTTATTATTCCATAAATTGTAACATATTTTGTATTAATCAAAGAAATATCTATGAAATTAATACATAGGTTGGTTCTAAGAGCTATAAGAGCGCTCAAACTTTACATAAGAGCGTTCATGCCCCACTGCACACCAGCCACAGTCAGTTAGACTAAGTTTATGACATCAAAAGGTCCGACCTAATGGTTCACTGCACAATATAATAAGAATAAGGGTCTCAGTGTGCGACCTCATGGTTCAATGCACAAATTAATAACTTGTAAGTGAATGCAACCGGCCGTCACGGGTGCCTGAGCACCGCTGACGCCGTCATGAGTGTCTGAGCACTCTAAGGACTGAACAATGGGTTACATAAGCACGACGCCATAACCTTCCGGTCGCTCTAGCGTCGCTCCTGAGCGACCTAGGTCAAATATCAAAAATTCTATGGAAAGCCCATAATTAGACGGTCAGAATGAGCCCAAGATCAAGGCTGAACTCCCAGTATTAAGGAAGTTACGCCATGGAGACTGAATCGACCTCCGAGTGAGCTACAGACAAACCGGCGGGAGTTACGCGCCTATCCAGCGGGCATTATAATCTTGGCACATTCAGCTCTGCGCATGCCCAAAATGGCGGTTATACAAGCATAAACGGCCGAGATATGAGGGTCTAAAGATGCAGAACCGACCAAGACAATGGGGGCCATAGCGGCGTCCATGGGGGTCCTTTGTCCCCCTGTGACACTTGAAAGGGTCCCCTCAAACAATTGTAGAGTTAGGCAGATGCTGCTGGCTCCAGTCAGTCTGGAGGTGCTTTTCCAAGATTTGCTACAAATAGCCTGTCTGCACCTCCAGGAAGACACATCACCAAGAACCGCTCTAGAGGTAACATCTCCAGTCATCTCCTGCTACCTGCTATACCACTGCACTATGGTGAAACTATGCTAGACAGGCATTGGTTTCCTACCATTAGTGGCCAGAGGCTATCTTCTTCAAGACTTCCACCAGAGGGTAAAGTTATCCATTATTACATTATTCCTCTAAGCAGCAGGTCAGGAGCTAGGTGTGGGAACCCACCTAGAAGTATGCTGGACACTGTATTATTAATACCTCACAGGTGGAGTGGAACTGAACATTGTACTTTATAAATTACTGTATGTTTACTGTATGTACTAATTACCTACATACCAACTACTGTATGATTGATATTTCTTACATGTTGCCTAAAGCTGAATAAACCAGTGACAACTGGAAATAACACTATTTTATATGAGCCTGATGTATTTACACTATATACCACTAGTCTTATGATATTTCTCATATGACAACTTGATCATGCCAATCACTAGTATGACAAAGTGGTGGAGAACATCCTACTAAGATCCCATATCTCACAGGCTCATAAAATTTAAAGCTGGTAACACAACTAAAAACAATCATGCACACAGTAAGTTAAAGCTGGTACCGCAACTGGGAACAATCATGCACACAGTAAATTAAAGCTGGTACTGCATACACACAGTTAGACCCACTCCACCCACCCAGTGACCTTGACCTTGACACCATACCCACCAAGGTCACCAGTGAGATCTCCCACATACCAGTGAGATCTCCCACATACCAGTGAGATCTCCCACATACCAGTGAGATCCCCCACACATCAATGAGATCTCCCAAACGTCAGTGAGGTCTCCCAAAACGTCAGTGAGGTCTCCCAAACGTCAGTGAGGTCTCCCAAACGTCAGTGAGGTCTCCCACACGTCAGTGAGGTCTCCCACACGTCAGAGAGGTCTCCCACACGTCAGTGAGGTCTCCCACACGTCAGTGAGGTCTCCCACACGTCAGTGAGGTCTCCCACACGTCAGTGAGGTCCACCACACACATCAAGGCCTTATCAGTCAAGCTGGCAGAACAACACACAAAGACCTTACGTAGTCAGGGGCCTGTTGAAGAGGTCTCCCTCCCACCAAGATCTAGGAGGCCCACAGGAGGCAAACCAGCCTCCAATACAACAGACCCACACTCAGTAGACCCCACACCACCCACCCTGTCTACTCAGGGAACAACCAGTTCTCAGGGATCCAACATTTCCCAGGGATCTCTACAGGACGCCCAACTCACGCTATCTACCTCAGGGGAAGAAGGATCTGCCTCAGGGGGTGGATCCACACCCTCATCTAGATCCTCCACCCCAGCTCCAGCCTTTGACAGCCACTCCTCCAGAGACACCTCCCCCACACCCTCCATCATGGACACCGATGAAGGCCCCCAACCTAATCAGACAGCTGAGAAGATAAGGGCCTATGAGAAGGCCATCCAAGATGCAGTTACTGCCCTAGAGACCAACAAGTCCCAGCAGGAGGAAAGGGAGAGGATCCTCAACCAACAACTGGCAGAGAGGAATGCAGCAATAGATGCTCAACAGAAGGCCATGGAAGATCAGCGGAAGTCCCTAGAGAGACAACAACAACAGATAGCAGATCTCATGAAAATGGTATCATCCCAGACCCCACAACCTCCCACACCTGCCATCACACCTGTTGTCACACCATCTGCCTCTGGATCCAAAGATGACATCATAATCTCCATGGTGTCCAACATGACCAAGCTCATAGACAATAAACAGCAGGACGACAGAAAGATCAGGATACATGAGGTAACAAAACCCAAAACCTTTTCACACCCATCACCACTGATGTCAACAGCATTATTCATTGGTCACAAATTCCCAGAATATCTGAAGGATAAGTACAAAGTGACAGACAGTGACACCATGGTAACATATTTACCCAAGTACCTCGAAGGACAAGCACTAGCTTGGTTTGAATCCTTCAGGGAGAGTGCCACACCTGATATGTTGACATGGACCAATGTAGTGAGTAAATTAAAAGAGTATTTTGCTACTCGAGACAATATAATCTCAAGGACTGCACTCCGTGCACAAAAGATAGATGAACCTGTTCTAGACTATGCATGCCATCTCAGGAAAGTGTGTAATGCCCAACGTCAGAATGATGAAACCCTAAGCAAGGCATTTACCCAAGGCATGAGGCCCTGGATCTCTATAGCTCTTGAGAACAAGAAAATAGACTCTTTTGACCAAGCCCTAGACCTAGCCCTAGAGGTTGAGACCCAAGAAAGATCTAGGAAGGTAAGGGATGCAGAAACCAACCCACAGCCTACTAAGAAAAAGGTCCAGGAAATCAGCACTAGTTCAGATGAAGATGTTAACCTAATGTCTAGTGCCCATGTAAGGCAACAGGAAGCTAAGGTTGCATCAAGAGACCCTACCGGTAGATACAGAGGAAATAACTATGACCCCAACTACCAATCCAATAGAGGCAGAGGTAGAGGGGGCAACAACAACAACCGGGGGGGTCACAACAGTAGGAAAGACAACAGCTCTTCCAACTCCAACAATGGTAACTCTTCATACAGTGATAGGAGAGACAGAACCCCAAGTAATGGCAGATCCTATAATAATCAAGGATCCAACAGTAGGAGCCAGAGTCCACATAGGAACTACAACTCTGGATCCTACAACAACAGTGGATCCTACAACAACAGCCAGGGTTCAAACAACACTGGATCCTATAGTCAAGGATCCAACAGTAGGGGCCAGAGTCCACATAGGAACTACAACAGTGGATCCTACAACAACAATGGCGCCTACAACAACCAGAGATCCAACAACTCCGGTCAATACAGCAACTCTGGTCAATATAACCAGGGTTCCAACCCACGCCAGGAGGATTACAAACCTGACACAAGAGGTTACCAGGGGAACCAACAAAGTAACCCCCAAATACCACCTCATGTGATGGATCAAATCTCCAAACTCCTGGTGGCAAGCATCTCAACCACCCCACAGAACCAGGAAAACTAGGATGTCACAGTGCCGATGGGCCAGTGCACTGTGACACCCCAAATACAAACAATCAATCAGGATTAACAAAGATCCAACCAGAGACAATTGCTAGTGCCAATCTACCATCCAACAGACAGAGACGTCCATCAGTGATACACATCACCCCACCAGATTCATCATCAAAGGATACAGGTGAGAGTACCAAGCTTTCTATTGTACTTCTTCAAAATGGCTGTATCAATGCAAATCTATATGATGTTTCAGATGTACAATGTTTGGTTGATACAGGTGCTACTATCACCTGTGTCAGACAATCATTCCTCATGGATCTCCAAAAGAGATTCCATATCCAACTGAGGAAATCTAAAATCAACATCCACTTGGCAGATGGATCGGTGTGTCATGTTAGACATTCAGCTATGCTGAACTTTAGAATCCAAGGTGTCAGATTCCAATACCAATTTGCTGTAATACCCAACCTCACACAGCCCATTGTACTCAGCACAGATTTCTTAAGCACTACAAAATCTCAAATTGAATTTAATGTTGATCCTGAACAAATTCTCAAACCCATTAGGGCAGTGAGGGATTTTACCATCCCTCCATTCTCTGAACTTGCAGTATTGGGTAAGGTCACATCTACTCAATCACTGCAAGGGAAGACTGGAGTAGTAGATAACCTCCAAAGAAATAACAATGCCCCATATCTAGTTCAAAGGGCAGCAGTAACCCCCAGGGAAAATAACAAACATCCCCTAGTGTTACTCAACACCAGCAGGCGCCCACATAAAATCAAAAAGGGTGCCATCATAGCTCTATTTCAGGAAGTCAAGGAATCTGATTTAGAAAAACCTCAACAGGTGTCAGACACTACCCCACACACTGATCAATCCATCTCAGCCATACGGCCTGAGGATGTAACTCAATTCAGTGACACAGACTCAGACTGTGAGTCCACATATGCTGACCCTGAACCCAACTCAATCAGACTCTCTGAAATAGCTGCTATACATAGTGAGGCACATGACCTCGAGCCAGAATTGGAAGAGAATGTTCCACCAAAATCTGTGCTCACATCCAAAGATCAGCATGATAGATTAAAATCACTGCTGACCAAGTATGATGATGTATTTGTAGGAAAAGATGGAGACATTGGTGCCACACACCTGTATACACACTCAATACATGTAAAACCTGAGGCAGTACCATGTCATTTCCTACCATATAGACAAACACCAGAAAAACAGGCCGCTATAGGGGAAGAGTGTGAAAGGCTAGTACAACAGGGCATTCTGAGAGAATGTGCCGAGGGCCCCTGGGCCTCCAGATCCTTTTTAGTACAAAAATCATCGGGAGGCCATCGGCTCGTCACAGATTTTCGTTATTTGAACCAGAACACGATAAATCAAGCCTTATCTACACCCCGGGCCGATGACACTCTAGACATGATAGGGTCACTCAGACCAAGAGTATTCAGTAAGCTAGATGCCCAACAGGGATTTTTTCAAATTCCTATAAGACAGGAGGATCAGCATAAAACCGCATTCATAGCAAATGACAAAAAATATGTCTATGAAAGGATGCCGATGGGTTTAGCGACGGCACCGGCGGGATTCTGCCATCTAGTCACATTAATTCTGAACAAACTCAAGTACAAATGTGCCCTACCATACCTAGATGACATATTGGTATTATCACCATCAATCGAACAACACTTCCATGACCTGGAAGATGTGTTCAACAGCCTAAGAGTTGGTAAACTCAAACTGAAGAAATCAAAATGTGAATACTTCATAGACAGAATAGACTTCTTGGGAATGAGAGTCACACCCATGGGACTGCAACCATCTCCCACAAAGGTGGAATCAATCAAAACCTTCCCAACACCAAAATCAGTCAAAAATGTCCGATCCTTCACAGGCCTATGCCAATACTTCAAAAAGTTTATCAAAGGTTATGCCCAAATTGCTAGACCATTATATGATCTACAGACACATCTCAAAGCATTTGTCTGGACAGAAGAGGCAGATAATGCTTTCAAAACATTAAAGCATGCCCTCTGTACCAATGCTCTTCTCAGATATCCAAACTATGAGAAAGAGTTCAGTTTGGCAACTGATGCTTCCAATGTGAGTTTAGGAGCTGTACTCTCACAGAGAGATAATGAAGGAGTGCTCAGACCAGTAGCCTTTGCAGGTAGAACCCTCTCAAAACATGAGAGAAATTACAATACCACAGAGAGAGAACTACTGGGAGTAGTGTATGGAGTATTACACTTCAGACACTATCTAGAGACCAGACACTTCCAACTATACACAGACCATGCAGCCCTAATCCCACTATTAACCAATACAGGACTCACACATAGATGGGCCAGATGGGCTCTAGACATACAACAATTTTCATTCACCATCCAACACGTGAAGGGTGATGATAACACACCACCAGATGCTATGTCTAGAAGAGAATACCCAGACTCTGGACCCATGACTAACCCTCCACCCCCACCAAGGAGAGTTAGAGCAGCCAGTAGAACCAAGTTTGCAAAAGTAACAAAGAAAGTACCATTCAAAAGGGATGATCCACCCAACACCATTGAAAGGCCAGAGACACCCATTAGGGGTATCTTGAAGCAATCTACACACTATGTGTTTTGCCACTGTGAGAGAGAATACTCACAACTCTTTCCAGATAATGACTTCGAGCCTATTGAATTCTCATCACTCAATCAGATAGTGAAGGCAACTCCTAAGGAGCCACCCTTCACCCCACCTGACTCAGACGATGAAGATCCAGAAGACACAATATATGCTATTACTCAAGCAACTTCTAAATCAGTCAGATTCTTTGAACCAATGCAGGGAGAGGAAACACCAAACCATTTGTGTCCTATGACCACACGCTCAAAGACTAGAGAAATGATTCAGGAGGGCACACCAAAACCCCCCACACAATCACAAACTATTCTAAATGAGAAAAAGGTCACAGGAAACAAACCTACCAAAACCCCACCTGCCAGGAAAAATGTCACAAAAGACACTGCATCTACTAAGTCAAAGAACTCTGAGACAAAGAAGAATGACAAAAAGCAAATTGTGCCTTTAAAGAAAAAGGTTGCCACTCCCATTAAGGCGAAAATAGGCCCTCCAAAGGAGCCTACACACCAAAACAAGAGTGACACACCCCAACAAAAGGCACAAGATAGGCCAATAGTCGATGAAAAAGAAAAAGAAAGAGACAGAATAAAACAACATGTGCTAGATATAAATCAACTACTGGATCAGATTCCCGACACATCCATCTCAGGTACAAACCTTGGCTTGGAACAAAGGAAAGACAAGGACCTATTGCCCCTCATACAGTATCTTGAGGATGGGACCTTGCCTGCACCAAAAGCACAAGGAAATAGAATCATCAACCAAGGCCAGACATACACCTTGGTAAATGGTACATTAGTCCATATATGCCCCATAAATTGGAGAAAAACCAATACTGTACCACTTCAAATTGTTATACCACAGCAATGGGTAACAAGTACACTACAGTATTTCCATGACTCACCTACCGGCGGCCATCTTGGTTCAAGTAGGATGCTGTCAGCACTCCGACCTAGGGTATATTGGAAGTCTATGCTAGCAGACACAACAAAATATGTTTCCACCTGCCACACATGCCTCACAGCAAAAAGGCAAGTACACTCACACAAAACACCAATGACAGTGAGAGAGTACATGACTTCACCAATGAAGTTCCTAAACCTAGACGCGGTGGGACCACTTCCCACAACTGCCAGGGGAAACAAACATATACAAGTCTGCATAGATTATGCTACCAGATATGCAACAGCTTGGGCTACTACTGACTTAAAAGCTGAGACAACAGCAGCAGAGTTCTACAAGAATATAATTTGTCATCATGGAACACCAGCCACTCTTCAAACAGACAATGGGACATGTTATACAGGTGCAAAGTTCACAAAGTTAACTAAACACCTCAAGATCAAACATAAATTCTCCTCACCATACAGGCCACAATCAAATGGGCTTGTAGAGAGATTCAATGCTAGCATAGGCACAGCACTCAGAGCATTCTGCTCAAAGCACCAAAACAATTGGGATTCATTTATTGAACCCATAACCTTTGCATTAAACAACACTGAATCCCAAACCACAGGATTCACCCCTTTCTTCCTACTCCATGGAAGAAACCCAGCCACCCCAATGGACTTAGGGCTGGGAATACAGGAAGACATATCCACAGTAGCAGACCATGTAGCTAACATGATAACAAATCAAGATACCTCTAGGAGGAAAGCTATAGAAAGGGTCGCCAAGCTACAAAAGGAAAGAAAGGATAGATATGATAAGAAACTTACACCACAGGAAATCAAGGTCACCGACATGGTGTACCTAAACATACCAAGAATCCTGACCAACACAGAGTGTAAGAAACTTCAACCCCTTTTTATGGGACCATATGTTGTAGTAGATAGACCTAGTCTGACAAGTGCCAAACTCAAAAACCTGGACACCAATCTATTGGTGGCCAGACCAGTGCACATAGACAGACTGAAAAAGGTTATGGCTGTCAGAAATAATGAATTTGCACACAGGCTTATTCCACATGAGGCCAAATACTACAGCAAAATTGTAAGGAACAAAAATGATATCACCCTTACAAGAGAAACCACAGGCATAGGCCCTATCAAGCCTAGGCCTGCACACCACATACTAAGGAAGACATCTAGGTGTGGTGCAGTTTCAAGAAATTAGAAACAAGATTGAGATACCAAAAGACATAAGATTTTCAAAATGTATTACAAATTCTCTTCATCCACACATAAGACATGTGTGACTGATAATGAATTACTATGTATATAAAGCCAATCAAATTTGTAAATATATCAGTAGGTTATTGCCTCTGAAAGGGTCAAAGACTGGGACCCCCCAAGTAAAGCAGACATGAAGTCTAAGAAGAGTAAGGGTAACACAATGGAGTGTCTAAAGCCTAATCCCCACATGAAAGAGCGCGCTATGCCAACACAGCAGTCTATAGAGATCAATTGACCTTATAAGCTACACTCAGACAACTGTCTAGACGGTCATGAATGGCTGTCCTGGATGACAGGAGGAGCTAATTACCAGTACACAGATTACACAATAGAACCCCTCAGTTGCAGACACTGGAGATTAGGTACATGACTCCAGAGAAACAATACCAGGCCCACAATGGATGTGGGTAGGGTAGGCTACATAAGAAGCACTGTGGACCATAGCCCACCATCAGTCTTCATCCAGCTGCAGTCTGGAACACAAGTCTACAGGACCCCACTTGGGAATTAGCCAGCCCACTTCTCCATTAGGAGAGACTGCACTAGGATAAAGAACACACCTACTTCACCTTCAACCTGACCTTACCATTTACTGGTCAACCTCTATAGACTCACCGGACATATTGCCAAGACAGCTCAATCTTGCAAAGGTACAGTTTGAACCACTTCATTTAAAGTGTTACACCATACACTTAGACTTTACCAGCACCAAATCACTACAAATTTGACAAGACTTTAAACAGCAAACTTGCTTTACACAAGCACCATGGGGAGACTGAGAGTTTCACCCATACTGCTAACTATGCTGTTATTATATACTATAAAACCACTTACTGCAGGCTATACACCTGTGGTGAGACAAAACATAGGAGTAGTATTCAAACCTAGCCCTCAACCATTGGTCAATGGACATACAACCACAACACTGTTGTTAGCTATTCCCTACAAGATACCTCGGGCACCCGTTACCCAAGGATCCATAAGGGATAGAATACTCCATTTGACCACTCCTACTCTACAAGATCATACCTCTGGCCAAATTATCCAACAAGCTAAGGAGCTAGACACCTTGCTGGAAATTGCAGACAAGGAGATAAATGAAACACTAGCCTCCATCAAATTGTTCTTATCCAACCCCATAAACACATTGGACAAGGCCAAAAGAGAGGCCATACTGGGTTTTCTAGCACCCCTGTTTCGCGGTGTGCTAGGTCTAGCCACAGTAGAAGATGTAAACCAAGTGATGGGACAGCTCAAGAACATAGATGAAATACTAAGAAAATTTGCTAAACAGGATCAGGAAGCAGCTAATCTCATTGAAAAGATCACAGACAGACAAGATAAGTTTGTCAAAGCATACATCCAAGATAAGAAGGTACTGGACAGCACAATCAACACCATAGGTGACACCGTCAACCTGTGGGCCTCTAACATGTCCAGGTCACTTGACTCATATTCAAGGCACGAGAAAACTCAAAGGGAGAAAATGCAAGTATTAAATGATGCATTAATTATCATAGCAGCAAGAATGAATACAGTTCAATCACTGCAAAGGACAAATGCAGCCCTGAGGATGCTATCATCAGGAATCCTAACCCCTGATATAGTACCACCCTCAGACCTCGCTAGATACCTAGTTGACATTAATAACAAACTTAGGATTACACACCCTGGAGCACAAGTCGCAATTAATGACTTAGATTTCTATTATTCACAGAAGCTGACCTCATACACTTACTCAGCTCACCATATATATATTCATCTGGACATTATAATTCAATCTACCACCTCGACCTTCAAACTGTACCAAATGATCACATCACCCATGCCTATAGACACACAGGAGACCCCCACCAGAGGAGTCACCAAACTACAAACCACAACTGAGTTTCTAGCAGTATCTTACGATGAATCATTATTTATCGAATTGGACTCAGCAGATATGCAGGCATGTGAAGGTACTACAGTAAAGGTATGCAGAGATGTAAATGGTAGAATCTATAAACACAGGCCTACATGCCCTGTAGCCATTTTTACTAACCAGGCTCAACAGATTAAGGAACATTGCAAGTTTACAGTTTCACCACTGCAAGCACCTACCACCCATGCTATTTCCATTTCTGAAGATGAGTATCTGGTCACTACTAATGAACCCCATTACTTTATCAACTGCCATGGTAAAACGTCTGAAACTCGGAAGGCCCAGTCCTACTCAATCATAGGTGTACCCTGTGGGTGCACGATCAGTGTAGGAGAATTTTCTCTTCCAAACACAAGGTTGCCCTGTAACTCAACCTTATCATTTCATTACATTCTCAAGACAATTAATTTACCATTCATGGCAGCACTTAACAAAATTTCTGAAACCAAACCAGATGAAAGAGAGAATCTTCCAAATTTCCCAGTAGTAAACCTTTCTAGAACCTTAGAAAAACTACAGGAAAATCCAATCATGGATGATATTACTCAACTAAATTTAGAGCCCTTTGCTAAAACAGTATTAAAAGATGCCTCCAACCTTAATAAGGAAATGGAAACGCGCTACGAGGAATCATACCTACGTCGAGTTACAGAGCATCCAATCTTCCAAAGCTTAGCACTCATCCTAGGGATATCAGCTCACATTTTTATAGTATACATACTACTCAAATTATACAGACTAGGAGGGACTGTAGCCTACCTGCCTACAGCCAAAGCATTCAGACTAGTCACCGAGCTGCCCCTACACAAATTGCTCCCAGATAAGAATCCTACCAAACTAACCCCTACAGAGGAAACCCACACCCCCTTCCTCACAATTCAGGAAACCCACACCCTGATAATTGCTATATTATTCACCCTGACCATCTACTCAGCCTACAGAATAATGAAGTACCTTAAGAAATTTGCACAGACACACTGTGGCAAGAAAAATGTGGCCAAGCGCACAAACCCCACAATATATTTTAAAATATATTGTGGAGACTCAAACTTCGCGCTACCCTTGAGGCCAATACCACATGAATTTGATGAGATTAAATCAGCAGCTGCCCCTACCTATAAGGATATAGTGGTTAAAACCTTCCCACTACCTAAGGCTATATTTACCTGGAATGGACCAGCAGTTATAACAACACAGAGAGGAGAATTTGCTTATCACCTCCCTCAGGTGATACACCTACCTTGGCGCACTAGGTTCAATACTATACCAGCCCTTAAAAACAAAGGACTGTACTACTCCATGCTTCTCCAGAATGATTGTGGCAGCAGCCCGGTGACCATGACAGCACTGGAAAATACAACAGATATAATCATTGACGAACACCAGGAGGAGACCGCAAGGTCAAACATGCAGACTATTGCTAATTTTCTAAACCACCAGCCCTCCCCGGTGACTGTGGAAACAGCCTAGGCTGCCCACAGCCTAGACTGCCCCCAGTCCACCACCAGGAGATACTGAGATGACACATCTCACACATGACACACACCTCCACTGTCAATGAAATGATCAAAGTATTAGAAAAAAAAAAAGAATTATATACACAGCCACTTGTTGATGTATAATATGAAAATCTATGGTATTCTCACAAAATCAATGATTAATGCGCGCATATACGCGCAAAATTGCGAAATGGCAAATTACAAATTGTAAAATTGTACAAATCTAACATTAATATACATGAATGCAGGTAGATAACTAAGACAGTTTTTGTACCCACTAGCACTTGTATACTATGCCAAGGTTTACTTAAAGTAACACACTTTAGGTATCCAAGAAAATTGTTGGAAAAATGAATGAAAAAAAAAAAAAAAAAAAAAATTGTTGAGAAAATTGTTGACATAAAACATGTTTACTTAAGATACTCACCAAATAAATCTCTTTCAGGGACACATACTCAAAAGGCTAGGGGAATAGTCAATTAAGCAGCGGCCCACTGCCGAAATTGCCAATTAATACACCCACATAGCAAAATCAATGAGTAACTCAGAGACAAACAAGCCTATTGTACATGAAGTACTTTGTTTTTCCGGCCCTCGGAAAAATTTGTCTCAAATCCCATAAATTGAATAGTGTAATCTAGATTGTACGTTTGTACCCAATTTGCACACTAAAATTGTATGTTTGCACACCAGATTGTACGCTCGTACCCAATTTGCACACTAAAATTGTATATTTGCACACCAGATTGTACGCTTGTACCCAATTTGCACACAAAAATTGTATGTTTGCACACCAGATTGTACGCTCGTACCCAATTTGCACACCAGATTGTACGCTTGTACCCAATTTGCACACAAAAATTGTATGTTTGCACACCAGATTGTACGCTCGTACCCAATTTGCACACTAAAATTGTATGTTTGCACACTAGATTGTAAGTTGTATCCAATTTACATTTGAATTATATGTTGCACATTATACTGTATGTCTGTACCCAATTCATACACTGAAGTCAGATTTTTAGAAAATCAACATTTCTATGTGTATCCAAGCTGTACGCAAAATTATATTTGTACATACAGAAACTATCAATTGAACGCAAAATTATACACTGGCAGACTAAAATTGCCAAATGCACGCGAAATTATATATTTGCACACTAAAATTGCCAAATATACGCGAAAATTATATATTTGCACACTCAAATTGCCAAATGTACGCGAAATTATATATTTGCACACTAAAATTGCCAAATATACGCGAAAATTATATATTTGCACACTTAAATTGCCAAATGTACGCAAAAATTATATATTTGCATACTGAAATTGTCAATTGAACGCAATTACACGCGAAATTGTAAATTTGCACACTGAAATTGTCATTTATGTTCAATTTGCACGCTAAATTGAATATTAAATGCCAAAATTGCACACTATTTGCCAAATTGTATGTTGTACATAAAAATGGAAAATTGTACCCAAAATTGATGTTACATAAGCAAATAAGCTCTGGTATAGTAAGATATAGAAACTCGGAAATGTACTTATACCCAGGAGAAAATTGTTTATACTGACAAAGCTCTACCACAAAAATTGCATTTGAAGCACTCCCCATTACTTCAAATCCTCTTACAAAACAGTATATAACTCCAAAAATAAGGTAAAAATTGTATAAATTGTACATTCCCTCGGCGAAATGACGGAGTTTCGCATTCTTTCGGGGGAGAGGGAGTATTCTATGATATACCATTTTATTATTCCATAAATTGTAACATATTTTGTATTAATCAAAGAAATATCTATGAAATTAATACATAGGTTGGTTCTAAGAGCTATAAGAGCGCTCAAACTTTACATAAGAGCGTTCATGCCCCACTGCACACCAGCCACAGTCAGTTAGACTAAGTTTATGACATCAAAAGGTCCGACCTAATGGTTCACTGCACAATATAATAAGAATAAGGGTCTCAGTGTGCGACCTCATGGTTCAATGCACAAATTAATAACTTGTAAGTGAATGCAACCGGCCGTCACGGGTGCCTGAGCACCGCTGACGCCGTCATGAGTGTCTGAGCACTCTAAGGACTGAACAATGGGTTACATAAGCACGACGCCATAACCTTCCGGTCGCTCTAGCGTCGCTCCTGAGCGACCTAGGTCAAATATCAAAAATTCTATGGAAAGCCCATAATTAGACGGTCAGAATGAGCCCAAGATCAAGGCTGAACTCCCAGTATTAAGGAAGTTACGCCATGGAGACTGAATCGACCTCCGAGTGAGCTACAGACAAACCGGCGGGAGTTACGCGCCTATCCAGCGGGCATTATAATCTTGGCACATTCAGCTCTGCGCATGCCCAAAATGGCGGTTATACAAGCATAAACGGCCGAGATATGAGGGTCTAAAGATGCAGAACCGACCAAGACAATGGGGGCCATAGCGGCGTCCATGGGGGTCCTTTGTCCCCCTGTGACACTTGAAAGGGTCCCCTCAAACAATTGTAGAGTTAGGCAGATGCTGCTGGCTCCAGTCAGTCTGGAGGTGCTTTTCCAAGATTTGCTACAAATAGCCTGTCTGCACCTCCAGGAAGACACATCACCAAGAACCGCTCTAGAGGTAACATCTCCAGTCATCTCCTGCTACCTGCTATACCACTGCACTATGGTGAAACTATGCTAGACAGGCATTGGTTTCCTACCATTAGTGGCCAGAGGCTATCTTCTTCAAGACTTCCACCAGAGGGTAAAGTTATCCATTATTACATTATTCCTCTAAGCAGCAGGTCAGGAGCTAGGTGTGGGAACCCACCTAGAAGTATGCTGGACACTGTATTATTAATACCTCACAGGTGGAGTGGAACTGAACATTGTACTTTATAAATTACTGTATGTTTACTGTATGTACTAATTACCTACATACCAACTACTGTATGATTGATATTTCTTACATGTTGCCTAAAGCTGAATAAACCAGTGACAACTGGAAATAACACTATTTTATATGAGCCTGATGTATTTACACTATATACCACTAGTCTTATGATATTTCTCATATGACAACTTGATCATGCCAATTACTAGTATGACAGGTATTTCACACTCAACACTCCTGATTGGGGTTCCAACACAACTCCATACAGGGATGCGAAATCCAACCCGAGTATCCCCTCATCTGCTATATCCGCAACGGTGGCGCTCATGACATAGTCATGTACTCCATCCAGTTGTAGCTTCACACAAGTTCTACCATACGTCTGCAAGGTACTGCCATCGGCCGTCTGAGCACTTCCTCCCGATTTGAGAGTATCATGTTCATCCGGTATAAGATCGTAGAACCTCTTGGAGATACAGGAGTGGCTAGCTCCCGTATCCATGAGAAATTCGGCAGATCTTCCGTTAACAGTAAGGCAAACATACCACCGCCTTCCGTTTAGAACAGAGGGCATGTCCGTGATGATCGGAACGTCATTGTTCACACCTGGAGTCGATCCACATCCTTTCAGGTATTCCAGACAAGGATGACCCGGGGGCAGGTGGGCACTACCAACCCTGGCTAATTCATAGCCGCCTATCTCGTTACTGATATTGGGTTTCCCCTGTGCTCCCGTGGCACCTGTTATATCAGCTTCCCTAACCTTCCGGGTGTCTACAACCACCTCGGTGCTAGGCGAGTTTGCTACTACACGCGAACTATCATCACGGATGGTGATATCATGGCAAGATTTGTCACTGGGATCCCCTTCTTTGCCCATCGGGAGACCCCTCCTTAGTTTTCCTCTGTACTTATTCCAGAGACACCCTCCTGTCTACGAGGGACAGGTTTCTCAGCCATACATTCGGGAGCGTAATGCCCCAGCTTCTGGCATCTGAAACATCTCCTTTGAGATTTATCAACTCTCGGTCTCTTCAGAGCTTCGGTTAATCCGGCTATTAATGTTTCCATCATATTAGTCGGAGCAACAGCGGCTGCCACAGTTGGCTTCGCCGTAGAGGTTACATTGCCAGATTGAGTCGGTCCGGAAGCTGTTTTACCAGCAACGGATCCTCCCCTCCCTCTCGAATGCACCTTCCTATACCGCTTCTGTCGGTAATACTTTCCGGCTACCTGGACTGATCCAATATATTCTCCGTTTTCGTCGGAGACATATTCATCCTCCTTATCAGCCTCTTGCGAATCGACCGGGGCTAATTGGGAAGTTTCGTATATCGGAGCAGGTGTACCTCCATATTGAAACGGAGCTGCTCGTACTGGGTTAGGTCCTAGACCTACCAATCGTTTCTTCATATCATGTCCATCGATTGATATGAACAGGTCACTGAAGGAAGTGTCATCCTTCCAAGAATCCCAAACTACTTGTTTGTGATCTGGATCCCGCAATCCATTGTAGAATTGTATAAACAACTCCTGTAGATAGCAGTCATCATCATGAGCCCAATTCGGACGCGCTTTTGATAGCAAGTCCTGTAGCTCCAAACCAAAGACCTTGTGAGATTCTTTAGGTTTCTGTGTCCTTTTCTTGAAGCTTACCCATGGATCTTCTCTAACGATTGATCCGAATAGGTATGCGGCACATTCGACCAATTGATCATATGTGCCGTATATTCCGTATGCTGCTCTCCATTGATTGAGGGCTACTTTTCCACCTTTATTCAACCAACAGATCAAATAGGGCAGAGCTTCTTCTTTTGTCCAGCCACTGCAGTTGACTTCGTCGACAAAAGCTTGATACCTATCCTTCCATGGATCGTTGGAATCATATGGAGGGGGTATCCGTGCCTGTCTACGTGCCGGATTATTACATCCGCGTAGTTTATCTGCTTCTCACATGCTTCAGTTCATGACTTCCATGCCATCTGCTCCCTTTCGGTAGCAGTCAATGCCAAGGTTTTGAATACATTGGCTTCTATCAAAGATGGTTTGCATCCCTGCAGGCATGGAAGTTCTTCTGTTTGGCTTCCTGCCATCTCCTCCCGATCCTGATCCTCCGGATCCAGATCTTCCTGGGCCGCCAGGAGGATTTCCTCCTGGTGTACCGTTGTTAGGATAGTGTCCGGATGAACCGCCAGGGCATCCACCACTGTAACCGGCATTTCCAGCTGTTCCGGAAGATGCATACCTAGGGTAAGAATTATTTTGATTCCATCGCTGATTATAGTTATTACCATTTTGGTAATTACTACTTCCTGCCGGATTATAATTATATCTATATCCATAGGAAGTTGTTCTTGGTTGGTACGTACCGCCATTAACATTGGTTTGTGGCGGGTTTGGTCTGGGAAAACGTCCATTATTAGGACCGTTACCTGGGTTCGGTAATCTCGGGCCTGCTGGTGTACTATGGCCGGGTTGAGAGAAATATGAAGGTGGTGTTAACATATGTCTCGGTGGTCCCGGTGCCCTCGGTTGTGCTACGGGTGTATTATTGTTAGCACCAATAGCACTATCGTGAGTCGCTTTAATTTTATGACTCAAATCTGGTATTGGCGGTGCCGGACCTATTATATCCAGCACAGGAGTTGCTGGTGTAGGTGCGTTTCCTATTAAGTTACCCTGTCTCTGTATGGACTGTTCACGTCGTACAGAGTCTGGTAAATTTTCCTCACTATCATTATAGTGGGGTTCGGGATCTCTCCAAGATGCAGATTCCGCATCTTGGGAGTTCGAATGGGTTTGGAGCACTAATGATCCATTGCCATTCTCCTGGGCAACTAATTGCCCTGCTGGGTTAGCTTCTGTGAGGCTATCTAACCCATGTACTAGCCGTTCGGACGTTATAACGTCCGGGCTATACACCAGAATTAACTGGTCACGGCACCAGTGTAAGGGGTTGTGGCCTTACGGACCTGGGGGTTCGGGTCTTACGATTCGGAAAGAAAGAGTAAGACAGTATTTCAAGTGTATGCCAACGGATAGATTTTATTACCAATGCACACTCACGGCTACCCGATAGTATAGAGGGGGCAGCTAATAGTTATTAATGGTGCTCTACATTCTTCGGAGGCCAGAAGGGCCTCTGACGTAGCGGCTGAGCCCTGGGCTTTATATAAGGTCCCAGGTGTTCGTCGTCAGATGTCCCCACAGACCCGGATCGGTGCTGCCACCTATCCGGAACCTGAGGAACGTCCGACGACTCGACTCACCCGCCACGTCAGACGGTACCCAACTCTATGGTTTATATGTTATGTACCTCTACACCAGTATACAGCATATCGAAACTCAGCTATCCTATATATATGTAGCATTATAACAAAGATTACTTTAATATAATATGAATCTTAACATTTTAAAATAAAAACCCAAACTCGTAAATACATCAGGTTACATTTATTTACAACATTTCATCTCTCTTAAACATGTATAGATGTAGAACACCACAATTATAACAATAAAAATACAAACATAAAGAAATAGATTCATACATAAATCATACTAATATAACTTAAGTCTAGACTAATACTAGCTTAAGTTTGTTTATTACCAGAAATAGAAAATTTTTGAAGGTCTGGTTTTCCAGACCAACTTCCTAAACAAAAATAATCCTCTACTATTCATCTACTATAGCTTCTGTCATCATTATTGTCAGGTACGGATAACATTATAAAAGCTGTATTAATACATGAAAAAACAATTCACAAAACTAAATAGCTGTGGTGCACTAATTTGTCATGACTGTTTCTTAGTTTCAAAATGTGACACAGAACTTAGTAACAAAGACATGGGAAAATAGTAATTTAACGACATATGTCAGAACCTAGTGACAAGGACATGGAAAATGACATAAAACATGATCTTATCCTAAATTCGTCATGTGACACGTAGATTAGTAACAAAGACATGGGATAATAGTAATTTAACGTCATATGACATGGAACCTAGTGACAAGGACATGGAAAAATGACATGAGACATGATCATATCCTAAATTCATCATGTGACACGGAGCTTAGTGACAAAGACATGGGATAATAGTAATTTAACGTCATATGACATGGAACCTATTGACAAGGACATGGAAAAATGACATGAGACATAAGGGAAAATAGTAATTTAACGACATATGTCAGAACCTAGGGACAAGGACATGGAAAAATCACATGAGACATGATCATATCCTAAATTCGTCATGTGACACGCAGATTAGTGACAAAGACATGGGATAGTAGTAATTTAACGACATATGACATGGAACCTAATGACAAGGACATGGAAAAATGACATGAAACATGATCATATCCTGAATTCGTCATGTGACACGCAGATTAGTGACAAAGACATGGGATAGTAGTAATTTAACGACATATGACATGGAACCTAGTGACAAGGACATGGAAAAATGACCTGAGACATGATCATATCCTAAATTCGTCATGTGACACGCAGATTAGTGACAAAGACATGGGATAATAGTAATTTAACGACATATATGACATGCTATGCAGTGTGGGGATACAATGTGCACATGATATGCAGGGTGGGGGAGGGTGTGTGCATGATACACAGGGTGGGGGGAGGGTGTGCACATGATATGCAGTGTGAGGGAAAGGTATGCGCATGATACACAGGGTGGGGATACAGTGTGCGCATGATATGCAGGGTGGGGATAGGGTGTGCACATGATACATAGGTTGGGGAGGGTGTGCGTATGATATGCAGGGTGGGGAGGGTGTGCGCATGATACGCAAGGTGGGGGAAAGGTATGTGTATGATATGCAGGGTGGGGATACGGTGTGCACATGATACGCAGGGTGGTGGAGGGTGTGCGCATGATACGTAGGGTTGGGGAGGGTGTGTGCATGTTACACAGGGTGGAGGAGGGTGTACACATGATATGCAGGGTGGGGATACAGTGTGCACATGATACATAGGTTTGGGTAGGGTGTGGGCATGATATGCAGGGTGGGGGGAGGGTGTGTGCATGATACGCAGGGTGGGGGAGGGTGTGGGCATGATATGCAGGGTGGGGGGAGGGTGTGCGCATTATACACAGGGCGGGGGAGGGTGTGGACATGATACACAGGGTGGGGGAAAGTGTGCAAAAGATACGCAGGGTGGGGGGAGGGAGTGCGCATGATATGCAGGATCAGCGCATGATACACAGGGTGGGGGGAGGGTATGTGCATGGGGGAGGGTGTGCACATGATACCCAGGGTAGGGGGAGGGTGTGCATATGATACACAGGGTAGGGGGAGGGTGTATGAATGATGCCTCAGACCCCTCTTAGTGGCTGGAAAAAATGTTTGCCCTTTTTGAGCACCCCCCCCCCACTAAAGAATAAAAAGGGGGCAGAAATTGTTTTCACCCCTACCCCGGACCCTACCCCCTATTGTTAAAAGATGACCACTCCCTGAGAAGAGGTTAACATTATTTGTGGTCTGAACTTTTTGCCCCTCCCCTATTGTTAAAAAAATGACCACTCCCGTTTACACCATCCCAGCGCCGAAGGCGCTGGTTAGTCCCCTATATCATCATTAGATGACAGGCAGCGGGGCCGATGTTCAGCTTTCAATGCATCCAGGATGGACTCCTGCTCCCCCATTAGTAGTTCATCCTAGATGTACTCTGCCTAGCCAATCAGCGGCGGCCTGCTGCCTTATTGCCACCTCGAGGAGGTGTGATCTGGAAGGGGGGGGGGCAGAAATTTCAAATGACCATGGGGGTGGGGGGTTAAAAAATGTTGAAGTTTTTGGGGAATGGTCATTTTTAATAAAAGGGGAGGATGGCGCTCTTGCAGGGGGGTTTAAAAGTTTCACCCCTTTTTAGCAAAAAAAGGGGCAACATTTATTTGTCTCCCCATGCCCCCCTAAGGGAGTGGTCACTTTTTTAACAACGGGGGCGTGGGGGGGACAAAAAAATTTCAGACCCCTTTAAGGGGGACCTCTTTTGAGCGAAAAATTTCAGACCCCTCGGAGGGGGGACAGAAAAAATTTCGCCACGCATGCATGGAATTTCACCAACCCCCCGCCCAAGCTGGCAATAAATGACTTGTCCCTACTAGAGCAGGGTGGCTTTGGGGGGATAAAAAAAATTGAGACCCTTCTTAAAAAAGTTCTTTTTAACAACAGGGGGAGTTGGTGAAATTCCATGCGTGCGCAGCAAAAAATTTTCCATCCCCCCTCGGAGGGGTCTGAAATTTTTCCGTGCCCCCCTTTTATTTTTTAGTGGCGGCGGGCTTTTTTCGCTCAAAAAGGGCGACATTTTTTTTGTCCCCTCCTAAGGGAGTGGTCAATATTTATCAACAGGGGGGGTTTGAGGGGGGGCGTAAAATTTTCAGATCGAGGAGGGCTAAAAAAATTCACCCTCTTTTTAGCAAAAAAGCCCGTGCACTACTATAGATCAAAGAGGGGCACGAAAATTTTCGCCTCCAGCGCGGAAGGGCCCAAAAGATTTTGACTACCGTCGAGGGGGGCCGTGAATGTGCGTCCGTGCGAAAACCCACCCCCCCCCCGTTGATAAATAATGACCACTCCCTAAGAGGGGTCTGAATTTTTTTGTCCCCCCCAAACCCACCACCAGCCCCCACTGTTGTTAAAAAATGACCACACCCAAACAAAAGGAGGGGTGTAAAAACTTTGGCCATTTTGGGGCCGGGAAGGCTGCTGTACCTCTACCGCCTCGAGGTGAAAAAAAGGAACTTTGTCTTCACCACGTCGAGGTGAGAACAGTGCTGCTATTCTCACCTCGACGTGGTGAAATTATTTTGACCCCCCATCAGAGCAATTAAATAAAAATTCTGACCCCCCCGGGCAAGGGGTTGAAAAAATAAAAAATTCTGACCCTCCCCTCAAACCCACCAGCCCCCCCTGTTGTTAAAAAATGATCACTCCCTTAGTGACATGGACATGGAGAAGTAAAAAGTTAGTGACATGAGACATGGTCTTATTTTGAACATGTGACATGAGGCTTAGTGACAAAGGCATGGGAAAATAGAAATTTAATGACATGTGACATTGCCTTTTCTTTAAATCGACATGTGACATGGGGACCCCCCATCTAGACCCCCAGAGGCGTTCAGAATTTTTTCAAGCACTTGACCGGGGGGTCAGAATTTTGTACTGCCATCTTCTCGCAAACCCACCGACCCCCGCCCTCTTGTTGAAAAATGATCATGCCCTTAGGGACTAGAATTATTAGGTAGTGCATGGGTGGTGCATTTGAGGCGGGCGCGTATAATTTTTAGTGGCTTCCCGAGGGGGAGTGTAAAAAATGTTGTCCCATCTTGAGGGGGGCGGGGCGGCTGTGATGTACAAAGCAGTCATTGTACATCAAGGGTGTAGAAGACCGATCTTCTACATCCCAGATGTACAAAGCAGTGCCTTGTACATCTAGGGTGTAGAACATGTTCCTTCTGCATCCCAGATGTACAGAGTAGTGATTGTACATCCAGGGTGTAGAACATGTTCCTTCCACATCCCAGATGTACAAAGCAGTCATTGTACATCCAGGGTGTAGAACATGTTCCTTCTACATCCGAGATGTACAAAGTGGTCATTGTATATCTAGGGTGTAGAAAACTGATGTTCTACATCCCAGATGTACAAAGCAGTGATTGTACATCTATAAAGGTGTAGAAGATGGGCGGTGAGGCGGCCGCAGAGTGCGGGGCAGCAGGCCACCGCTGATTGGCTAGGCAGAGTACATCTAGGATGGACTACTAATGGCCGAGCAGGAGTCCATCCTGGATGCAGTGAAAGCTGAACATCGGCCCCGCTGCAGATGGCAGCGCCCTCGGCTGCAGGACGCAACTTGTTACATCGGACTATGCCCTTGGGGCATTCAGATTTCCGCGTGGAACTGACGCGGAAATTACTTTCCCACACTTGGTGTGGGAAGGGGTGTGGGAAGGGGGCAGAGGAGAATGCATGCCCCCAGGGCATCGATGCCCCTGGGGCATAGGTACTGCGATCTTGTATAATGAGAGCTCCTACAGCCAATAGACCTAGCTGTGCCCTCAGGGAATGTCAAGAGAGCCCTGCCCCCTCACTTAATTGTTATTTTAATACAGTCTATAGAACTTAGAAGAAAAGAAGGGACATGCCCTGAGGGCATAGATCGTGCTTGTGCTGCCCTGAGGGCATGCACTAGTCAATTACCGGTAACTCTAGGCTATAACATGGAGGATAGCCTTGGGCTGATAATTACTAATGCCCTGGGGGCATCGACCTACAACAAACCTATAGTCTATGGATATGATAAATATGGATTGAGGGTATAATTATATTGGTCAATTATATACTCTATGGAAGTAGACCAACATATATGCCCAAGGACACTATGCCCTTGGGGCATAGCCTACCGCTATATGGAGCCCTTAGGGCCTGATCTGGACTAGGCCCCCTATACGGGAATGTTTATCATCAGGACATCTGCACGTTTAGGCTATGAAGCTCTAATGGCATTTTTATTATCAATGCCCTCAGGGCATCAGTGTTCACTCATTGATGCCCCCAGGGAATGTCTCTTCTCTGAAATATCTCCTGGAGATAATAATTACCCCCTAGGGCATAATTCCCTACCTAAGGATGGTATAGTTTTTGTATTCAAAGTAATGCCCTTGGGGTATTCATACACTAGTAATGCCCTAAGGGCATGCTAAAATGATGCTATGGTGGGGAGAGTGGCCTAGACAATGCTGGTGTTGCCCTGAGTAAAAGAGTAGGAATATGCCCTCAGGACCGATGAACAATGCCCTGAGGGCATACACTAGAATAGGTCAATTGTTGATATGTAAAGGCCAGCAATATGCCCCCAGGGCATGCTCAATCCCGCGCGGCAGTCCCAGAAATATACGCGTCACCAGTGGGGCGGCACTGAATGCCCTTAGGGCAAAGTCCGACGTAACAAGTTGCATCCTGCCCCTCGCCTACATTTGCGGTTGCGCCATCTTGTGTGTAAAACGTGAACTATGTGGAAGCTGTCAAATCGGCTTGCAGGCATTTTGACAAGACAGGCCTTTCCTCAGAGCCTTTGCAAGGAAAGAAGAACATTTTCACGAAGTGCATCATCTACGATGAGTGCGACACAACTACCAAATGATGGTTTTGATGATGATTTCAAGAATCACCGGCTAGTTTGGGTGGATTTAGAGGTTTGTACGAGCAAAAGGCATGGGTTATCATGTAAACATTCTTGTATTATCGCTCAAGGTCTTGTGTACTTTGTATTTGATTTAATATGTTTCATTTGTTGCATATTTGAGTTTATAAGAGTTGCTGCATGTTTAGGATTCAGTATAACGTTTATCTAATCTGGTTGGAACCACATATCTAATTATGAAGCCAAAAGGTGGATCGAAATCCTTTGATCCATTCTTGGGAGCAGCAGTGACGTCGCAAAAGGGTCACTTCTTGCAGAATTGACCTGGCCCCAGTTCATAAAGATTTCACAAGCTAGTTCTTTTCAAGCTAATTATAAATAGCTTCGCCAAGCCACTTCTCAAAATAAGGTTCACAAAGAAAATCCCCCTAGTTATGGAAGTAGCTTGGCCAAGCTCATTTTTAAATGGTTTAAGCTAGTTATTTGCCTATAAATCGACTTTCCAAGCTAGATCTGAGAATTAGCTTGGACCTGGTTGATATTGAGTAAAATTTCAGCATATTCGTTTTCATATATTTCTTTGACATTTTATTGTCCACTGAACATAATTCTACCCAGAAATAGACGAGGAGTCCACATCTGAACATTATTTTTACATAGAGAGAAGATAAACATGCGAAGCTAATTCTCAAACCACCTCATGGAGGTGGCTTGGAAAAACTGGCTTAGAAATTAGCTTAGATTGAATTAGCTTGTCTTGTGAACTCAAAATTGCGAAACTAGCTTGAAATCTAAGCCAATTCCAGTTCAAGCTATTTAAAACTAGCTTGGGATTTCCTTATGAACCAGGGCCTGGCCCTCTATGTAGGGATGGGCGCCAGCAGCTACTGCTGAACGCTGCCTCTCTGTCACTATAGTAAATAGAGCAACTTCAAAACCTGAATTTTGTTACTTCTGTTCCATGGAAAAATACCATCTTCTGTTAGGGAGTGGTCATTATTTATCAACAGGGGGGGCGTAAAATTTTCAGACCCCTCCCGAGGGGGGGGGCTAAAAAAATTTTGACCCCTCTTGAGGGGGGGCTAAAAAAATTCACCCTCTTTTTAGCAAAAAAGCCCGCGCGCTACAATAAATCAAAGAGGGGCGCAAAAACTCTCCGCGCCTCCGGCGCGGGGGGGGCGCAAAAAGTTTTGACTGCCGTCGAAGGGGGGGGCGTAAAAAATTTTCGCGCGTCCGCGCGAAAACCCACCACCCCCCCCTGTTGATAAATAATGACCACTCCCTTATGTTATGTAAAAAGACCCATAGAATAGGAATACCATAGGCATTTTGTCTTCTACAAGAATCTAAAATCTATTCCTATCTAAAAAGTGCTAGAAGTAAAACAGTAACAGCATATTTGCTTAAAATTGCACAAAACTGACCTGTGTGATTTTACTCCACCACAGGGAATTTTGAGTTTCCATCAAAATATGATAGACTTCTCCATATCAAATCATAAAAAAAATTATACCCCCAGAACCACCAAACTGTTTTCTGTCCACTGATGTGACTGGCTTCTCGCTAACTTAAACTGTTACAAAATTATGAGCATTTACAAGAGATAATGTCAAAAATGCACCACTCAGTGAGTGTGGTCAGTGAGGCATGATTTGACCTAATTTTCCCTCACTGAACTGATATTGACCAGGAAAAGGTGACAGAAAATACTCCTAACTTTTTTATATTCAAAAATGCATTGCTTCTCTTCTAGTTACTGTATTACATTTATTCAAAAAGCATAATGTTGGCAAAGATTTCTTCTTTCTAGGGTATAATTTTTCGATTGGATGGTTAAAAATTTATTTTTGGGTGCCCATCCCTACTCTATGAATGTGGGACCGATGGCCCTAGAGACCGATGGCCCCGGGGACCGATGGCCCCAAGTGGGACCGATGGCCCTAGAAAATGAGACTGATGGCCCCAACTTTTAAACCAGGGTCCATCCCACATCTATCACCTATCTTCATTAATAATGCATATCTATGACACTTTCCATGTTACACTTGATTGAAAATTATATGAAAAAAAAAAGAAAATTATTAAGAAAAAATGTTGAAAAAATCAACAACAACAAAATTTCAGATTTGCTTTCTATATTGAATCCATACATAAACACAATTAAATCACATGTCTTACATATGTTTTAACCATATATTCTATGATTTATTTGCTATTTTAATAAAATAGAAGAATTCAGTATTGTTGAGCCCCGTACACACGGCTTTCTTTATTAAAGGGGGGCTGGCATAGAAAATTAACAACATGGGTACCGATTCAAACAGCGATCATGAAATCGCGGGAACCAGCGGAAAAATCGCGATGCCCTGATTGGTCAAGGGGTGATCATGTGACTTTTTAATGCGGGCATGCCTTACCATGCCAGGGCCCCTTTAATGACATAGCAATCACATACCGGTACAATAACATTAATGGTGATGTTACGGTGTTTTTTTTTTCAATTTCTATTTAATTTCCTTTATTTTTAATCTGTTTTTTTTTTTCAATTTCATTTTTTAATAATCCATTTTTCTTTGATTTCTCTTAGTCACTATGTAGTCTCTACAGTGTGCCCAGTCAGTGCTGCAAGCTGAAAGGTGTTACAGCTAATCCCAAGGCACCCACACCACAGGGCTACACACACCAAACATGCTCCATAAGCAGTCAACATCATGTAAACATTCATTCTATAACAAATACATGTGAATTATTTGATCATATTATACACAGGGGCGTCAAATTTGAAAGTGGGGCGTTCAGTCCCAAAAGTGGGGCCATCAGTCTCATTTTCTGGGGCCATCAGTCCAGGGCCAACTGTCCCTAGGGCCATGGGTCCCGGTACCGCCCTCTATGGAGACGAATGTTGATGCCGCTGCACTTCCCGGGGTGCCCGGCCTAAGGGGGGTTCGGGGGCAGAGCCCCCGATCAAGGATATATGCCAGAACTCATCTGAATTTGAATTACATTCAGATGAGATCATCTGAAACTTATGGAAACTTACATGGAAGATTATTATTCAGATGAGATCTTATCTGAAAACAGTCAGAAGTGTGTGACAGCATGGTTCCACTACATCCCTGAGGAACTAAGGCGGCATGAATGTTTGTCTCAAGTGTGACGTCATTGTCAATGGACCATTCTGGGTATTATTCATTATTTTACACATTTATAAAATACTTTGCCATATACGCTCGGGACCTGCTCACAAGCTCACAGCTCAATCCCCCCCCCCCAGTGTGTACAGTGAGCTGCTCTTACATCACCCATACCAGGATGTTGTGAGAGCCGGACCCATCCTATTTCTGGGCACTGACTCACTGGGAGTATCACAACATACCGATATACCTGTGGACGTGTTTCTAGGATGCAGGGAAATTCCACAACCTCCCTTCATCCTGATGGGTCCATCCATATATAGAATCATTACCGGTACAGGGTATGGCGACGCGTCAGATCTGATCAGACCCAACTAGATCTGACCTGTTCCTACCAGGACATTTCATCACCCTGTGAGCTGCTCACCTTAGTATTTAAGACCTGGTGAGCAGCTCCCAATCGATCTATTCTAAGCTCATCTTTTCTACTTACATTATACCACGTACAACCTCCCTAGTATCTAGGACCTACGGCAGGTTGAGCTAGGAGCTTAGGGGCAGAGCCTGCACGCTGGCAAGTGTATCATTGTTACCACCTATATGTACACTCTGTCATCATGCAATAAACAAGGATCAAAGAACTTCTCTGGATTCAGTGTTCATTACAACATCGACTTGTAACGGTTCGTTGAAATCATTCTACTTCCGGCCAGGTTAAAATCCCAAGAAGAAACCCAGATGCAGTGACGTCATAGCAACCAGCGTGGCCCTAATCAGGCTTATCTCCCCACTGATGAGTCCTCATGAAGGGTAAAATTAAATAGAAAATATACTTGAAAAAGGTGTAAAAATCATTATCGGAAAAGATCTAGACCACCTACGGCAAGATGCATTACAAATTCAGTTCTGAAAGATTTTCAAAATTTACATCACATACCCGGTACTTGATGCACTATTTTCAAGGCCCAGAAAAGGGTCACTTCTTGCTGATTTAACCTGGCCCTCTGTTTCCCACTCCTTCCGCTAGATGGCGCCTTTAGTTCCTTCTTCATCCTCCAGGTGGCTCTTTCCACCTAGACTGTCTCCTTGTCGCTATGCCGCAAATGCTCTGTATCAATACCGAGCGTGGGAGGGTGGCGCAGGTTTCCTGTTTACTTTCTACCCCTTCCGTGTCTCATCAAATAATTATGGTTCCCCTCTCTGCAGAGCCCGGCCAAAGGGGGGTTCGGGGGCAGAGCCCCCGATCAAGGATATATGCCAGATCACATCTGAATTTGAATTACATTCAGATGAGATCATCTGAAACTTATGGAAACTTACATGGAAGATTTTTATTCAGATGAGATCTCATCTGAAAGGCGGGAAATGTGTTATATAGGCCATGTTACCCGACTGTAGTTGGGGGGTTATCCGGGGGATGTGGCCGCATGGGTCTCTCAGGGAATGAAATGTTTATGGGGCGGTATGACGTCAGTCCACTTCCGGCCAGGTAAACAATTTGAGAAGACGACGAGATGTGCCCAGTAATAGAAAAGGAATCAGCAAAAAGGTGACTTTTTCTAGTACATTTCCTATGTAATTTGACCCTTTGCGAGGTCCCTAGCAACCAGAGTTCTGCACCCTAGAATTAAATTTAAATGGCCCTGTCTAGGCCATGGGCATGGGTCTGGGCTCTGGCCCTCTGGGAGCAGGCAAATAAAAGAACTCTTGCTACTGCCTTAGTATTGGTGTCCTTCGAGAAGTGTACAGGAATGAGCCCGGTAGCGGTTTTCTCCCTCACCTCTCCTCACAGGTTCGACCATTCATATCATAGATTTGGTCATCCATAGATCCAGTCACCACTCCACTGTGATGGATATAAATACCTGCATCCAAATCTGAAGTGTCTCCAAGGTGAACAGTCTGTGGGTGTGGCAATAGAACAGTGTCACTTACGTCGAGAACAAGTTTTCGGCAACTCGATCTGCACTTTCATAATCTTCCATGTATAATTCACATCCCCTGTACAAGGCACACCCTGAGTAGCAAAAAATGCTAAAAAGGTGCAGCTAAGGCCTGGTTTTTGGAGGTTCAATTAAGACTGTCCTATAGTAAAAGAACCTGCCTATAAGCTGCACCCAGATTTAGGTTTCATTCTAGAAGGTGCCTTATTAATAGATTCATGTATAAGACGTGTCTAATACGTTGGAAATTAATTAACTTAGGGAGTGGTCATTATTTATCAACAGGGGTGGGGATGAAGGGTTTGAGGGGGTGTAGAGTCCTGGGCTGTAGAGTCAAGGGTCATTTGCATATCTCCTTTATATAGCATAAAAGATATGACATAGGATTCAATCTTTAATTGATTTCTTTATGTGCACCTTCCAGATGAGCGGGTTGAACATCGATGATGACCATATCCTGGAGGTGGCATGCGTCGTCACAGACGCCAATCTCAATATCCTGGCCAATGTAAGTGGTTTTAGACATCTCGGAATCAAATAAAAACTCAGTATGTATGTCAGTATTGCATTGGGCATACTTTATGATGCAGTTGTATTGAGTACTGTAGTACCTCACACACGAGGCGCACCTGTGTGTAGCGACCTAATGGGATTATCGATAATCATCAACCAATGAAATAATCCAAACTACCATAGTGGCCCGTTTTATTGATTTTGATACCCCTGTACCCCAAGCCCTTATTTGAGACTAGCGCTTATTTGAATACTGGTTTTATCGCTTAATTTCGATGCCCTTGTTACCGTGGCGCATATATGAGACTGGAACTTATTTGAGACCCAGGCTTTTAAACAGACCAACACGGTATTCAGTGCAGACTTCTCGGGGGGGGGGGGGTAAATGGTATCCATCTGATAACTGTTATCAGAGATAACTCGCGGGTAAATGGCGCAAGCAATGGCTATGTCCATTGAACATAGTGCATCTTATACGTGAGGTACTACTGACTACCGTAAAACCCCGCCTATAAGTCGACCCCACCTATAAGTCGACCCTCCTCTTTGAGAAACAAATTCGACCAATAGAAAAAAGGCTTGAGAAAGATTAACACTATAATCTAGTATATAAAAACCCCACCTATAAGTCGACCCCCCAACTTGGGATAAAAAATCGACTTATGTGAGAAAAAAACGTTTTTAAAAAATCGACTTATAGGCGGGGTTTTTACGGTAGTTTATATAAGCCCCATCCCTTAATCTTTTGTTTACTGCTGTTATGCTTCATACAAATATTCTCATACCACAGGGCCCCAACCTGGTGATTCACCAACCCGACATTGTCCTTGAGTCGATGAACGACTGGTGTAAACAACATCATGGACAGGTAAACTATTATTCTTATTTCTGTGTTTGAAAACAAATTGTCACACTAGAATATGGTTGTAATTTTGACAAATTAATACAACTACCGTTAAGAATGACATACAAGTCTGTTGATTAAGCAACATATCGCCTCTGTGCAACAAGGTTGTATCTGAATTTTTCAAGTTTTGCAGGAGAGGCAAAAAATTGTTCCAATTACTATAGCACACAGTTGAGACAGCCTTGTTACACTGGGGCCTGTGGGCACACCTATCATAAACAACACTTCAATACTTTGACAGTAGGTAGATAAGGGTCAATACATGTTAAACCAGAAGAAAACTCAACGACGATGTATGGTTGTAATGCTTCATTGACCAAGACAGAATACTCTCTACTTAATGAGTGGTCAATAAAATGAAATAAAAAAGAAATGCTCATCAGCAGAACTGAGTCATAAGCTCGGGTAGACTGGTAGAAAATGCTATAAACCGCTTTTGGGTCCTACCTCACCTGTCATCTCTTTACTCTATTATAATTAAAGCCATATCTTAAGCTGAGGGTAGACAAGCAGTGTATGCGAGCAAAGTGTCACTACCCTAAATAAGACATGGCTTATAGACCAGAATTACATCATCTGGATCCTATTTAGGCCAAAAAAAAACCAGGTATAACAAGCTAAAAAAAATTAGATAGGGTATGTCGAATTTTTTTTTTTTTACTGCTACAAAGACTCGCCATGAGTCACGGCGACTCTGTGACGAGTCGCGGTGACTCGATGATGACCAAAATGGCTAAAAACATGCACAAATTCTTTAAAATTGAAGAAAAAAGACTAGGTAGGGTCGGGTGACCTGAAACAAACAACTTTTTTTTTGCCATATCCCAAGTCATGGTTCATATGTGAGAAGGTTACACTATAGAACAGTACTAAACATACCTGCAAACTCCTCAGTTATTTCAGTTTTCTCCACTAGGGTCAATTTTGTGATTCAATCAGATCTAATTAGATCTGATTTTAGCATTTATATTTGGGAGGGGGGGGGGGTCTTAGTAAAGTTCTAAACTGAGGGTAACAGACATCTTCAGAACACTGAAATACATATATTTGGCCTCTAGATTTACCTAATTTCTAGGGCCCCTGGTAGAGCACCCCTGATCCCTATATATTCACATTCTTCTGCCTCTTTTTAATCGGAAAAAAACTGTGGCGGGCTTAGTTTTTTTCTCACCTGGAGTTTGCAGGTATGACTAAAATGACCAAAATTTGACCTCTGGTGTGTCCCATACATCAATTTAACCCTGACTCAGGGTGCATCCTGAGGGGCGTACTATACGCCATGATTTACGGTACTGTCATTATTTTCACAACCAGTCTGGGCTCACACAAGCAGTGCGAGAGAGCAAAGTGTCGCTGGAGGAGGCAGAACGACAGGTCCTCGAGTTTGTCTCAGCACACACACCGATGGGGAAATGTCCGCTAGCCGGGAACTCAGTACACGAGGACAAGCGCTTCCTGACTAAGTACATGCCTCAGTTCATGAACCACCTCCATTATCGCATTATGGATGTCAGCACTGTCAAGGAAATCTGTAGGTATGTATAGACAAAGGTGCACGAGAATCGGTCACCACTGAGGGTTATCACACGAGGCAAAGCTCAGTGTGATAACCCTCAGTGGGGACCACTTTAAGTTCTTCTTATCTCTCTTGCTTATGGTGACCAATTCGAGTGCTACTTTGGATATATTAAGTTAAATGGTCAGTTATGTGACCATTTAGTATGTGTTAGCTGGCAATGTGATACTGGGTAGGGCTATCACACTGGGGGTGTGTGATATGGAGGATCTTGGTTAAACCTATGATACTGTCGTATTCAATTTGAGATAAAATCTGTTACCGCATTATGGACGTAAGCACCTTCAAGGAGATCTGCACATAGGTAAACTCATAGATGCCACTTTTCCTGGTTCATCAAATTTTTTGACAGCCAACAAGCGGTATCTCTGATTACCGCATTAGGAATGTCAGCTCCAAAACATGGTCTACTGTAAATTCCCCAATATGAGCCCACCCTCGTATAAGCTGCACCTTGAGTTTTGGAACCCCCTATATTAAAGCTGCACTTAGCATGTGGATCTCACACAAGCTGCGGCTTATATACGAGAGAATCTGTAGATATATGTACATGTACTTTGTTCTTTAAGCCCCACCAAGACCTATGGAACCTGCAAACCAAACCTGACATCTAATTTGTGGATATAATCCGTGAAATATATTTGAGAATTTTATTTATGGTACCAAATCACTTTTTTATGGTACTAAATTACTGTTTACCTTTCTCTTTATAGGAGATGGTTTCCTGAGGAGTTTGCGCTCGCTCCCCGTAAGCAGGCCGCGCACAGGTGAGCAACATAATCTCAATTGTATCGCTGTCTTCTTATCAAGTCTGTCATATTTTTGTAAAGAAAAACTATCATTTTATGAGAAAGAAACTGGATCTCGTTCCTCATGGCCCAATTCTTCCTTTGGGAACAAGCTTATCAAGCATGCTTTGAGAATTGATGAGGGCAAGAAGTCTTGAATATCTCTGAAAATAGATTTTCAGGGGTATTAGAAATAAAATGCCGTCTTGTTTAAACTCGAAGGATAACGGGACCTCCAAATCTTTGAGCTAGTGCACTTTTCCATAACAGTGGCGTTCCGTGATATCAAATTTTTACCGAACTCCCTTTTTTTAGCCAGCTCTAAGATTAAGCCAATTAAACATTTAATCACAAGAATCTAATTTGTTTAATTTTCAGAGCCTTAGATGACATCCTGGAAAGCATCAAAGAACTGCAGTACTACAGAAGAACCATATTCAGAAAATCCACTGCTCCCACCTAGTGGTCGCTCTCCGAACTAGGCTGCCCCCTAGTGGAAAATCTGTGAACCACAACACGTCCGTCTACCAAGCGACTTTATGTTATTCTCGTCATGTGAGCGTATGTGGAGCGATATGATCCAATGTATTATTGCAACAAGTGTCTTTTATTTCACATTCCTTTACTTTGTGTGTGTGTATGTGTGTGCGGATATACTCATAGACTTAATCATCGCGACAGTTGTGATGACAGCTGTGAAAGGTGGTTAGATACTTCTGGCAGACAAGTAGATTGATGTTGAGAATGTAAAACTATAGCCCAAGAATGATGAACTTTTACGACTGCATGATGAACATTCTGGCTTTCTGCAAAATGATGCATAAATGTATTCCCTAGTGAGTAACTGACCTGAGCATTCAATCATATAAATTGCTAGAAACATGATGTTGATACACCTCCAAATAATGCACAGATCTGAATCGGTGAGTTACTCACCAGGCTGCACGGGTGCATCATGATGATAAATGAATATGAAGCCGCTAGGATGATGTAGTCCTTAAAGGTTTTGGGAGTGCATCATGGCCATTGGTCGGCATGATGCGCCAATGGCTGGTGCGTCGACTCACAAGCACTTAATTAGTGCAACATGCCGAACCCCGGGGAGTGTATCGCCCCTGTAGGGTGATGACCCTGTAGGGTGATGACCCTGTAGGGTGATGATGTGTGAATACAGCCCTGGTGATTTACCCATGGCAATGATGCATTAATGTATTAGTGGCCATTAAAGGGTCTTGTCGAGTGTCGTTACTGGTCTGTCGTTGTTTAAGGTCAGTGAGAATTGGTGTACCACGATGTGCTTAGGAAGGAATCAAGCTTAGGAAGGAATCACAATAGTACCGTAAAACTCTGCTCATGAGCCGCGGGTTGACTTACACAATTTACGATTTTGGGGCCTTTTCTGTAGTCTTCAGTATAACGTATTCATTCTAAAGAGTGCACATGTGTGAAGAAAAATTCTTTGGTGCCCAAAAAATAAGAGTGCACACCCCAAACTCTACATTTTTTTTCACCCTCAATATCTTTAGTTTTCACCTTAAAAGTTAGGGGTGTGTGATTGGGCCACAAAAAAGGGGTGTGCGCTTAATAGAGCATATATATGCACTCTTACAAATAAATAGGGTTATCCTTTACTGGGTTAGACTTTCAGAAAGTGTTAAAAGCCAAATCAGTTCCAAAATACAAAATATGCTAATAACCAGAGTTTTATGGTAAAGATAACAAAGATAACATAGTCTGGGCTGCTGGTGTGAAACATGTATAGGGTGAGACTACATGTAACAATATAGTGGGACAAGGGTAAAATAAACTGAATATCTTGGATTCTTGTATGAAATATACAAATAAAATCATTAAGGATGATATTATTTATGTCAGTTTCACAGCAGCATTACTGTTAACCCTTTACGGATGAGATGGTGCCTAAGGCTGTATAAAATTGATAATCAGCTTTGCGGATAGCTCCCGCATCCCTTAAAATCGGCCGCATGAAGCCTTTTTATCACCTTTCTACAAAAATCTACCCCAAAAAAAAATCCTCATCCCTTAAAAAAATAATAAAAAAATACCCGCACCTTCATTTGTGGTACTTCTATTTGATAGTTTTTCATAATTTAAATATGTGCTTTCCAATACTAAAGATCGTCAATCGAGCATATGAAAGGTTCATATGCTGCAAAATGATAGGAGTTGGAAGCATATTTTGCAGGATATTGGGGTGTACATCAAAGCCACAACAGCATATTAACAATAAAAATAAAACGCCACCTCCCTCGTTTCAAATATGGGGGAAAATAAAAAGATACCTCCCTCATTGGACAAATATCGTAGAACAAATAAAATAAAAAGGCTCCCTCCCTCCCCGTATCATTTCAAAAAGTGTCCGCAAAGCTGAAAATCAATTTTATGCAGCCTAACGCAATGTTATGTAACGCTATTGCAGCCCTAGCGAGTAATGCCATAATGCCATTTTGGTGCATCATCTAAAGGATCCTTTGGGAGTGTATCAAAGAAGGGTTGACATGATACATAAATGCAGTACCTCTAAACTTACCATGGCTACATCGGCACATCATGTCGATAAAGCGGCAAATTGCGTTAATGCACTTTGTGACCCGTAAAGGGTAGAATGTGCCCCCAAAGGCAGTTTAGCATATTATATACTTTCCATCCTTCATTAAACTACTCCTATGTATTCCATGTTATACACCACTGTAATAGACATTCCAAAACCTGTGCTGTGAGCTATCTGATGCTGGTTTAGTCCTTGAATAGCCTTGAACTTAGTTTGGACGCTTTTAAATCTTAGTAGGGCATTAATACATTGATTCATGCCCATTGGCTGTCACTATGCATGAGTGTAGCCCTGGTGAGTTACTCGTCAGGGCTACATTCATGTATCATGCCAACCTTATGGGATTGATACACTCTCGGTGGGTCAGCATGACGCTCCGATAAAATGCTGGCAAATTCGTTGTTGCATCATGCCAACCATTGGGCATGACGCACCCCTGTATCAAGGACTCTTTAAAGGATTAAAGTACTGGGACCTTCAGTAGAGCAGTTGCCTGTGAACTTCTTTTCCCATGTCATATGGTGATGTGATTTGTCTACATAAGACAACACCTAATCCATAAAATATGTAGTACTAGGCATTAATATCCACATTCCTTCAATGTGATTGAACTTGATGTAAGCCCGCTAGGTGGCATCTAAAACATTCCTTGTGGAGCAGTAGCGCATACCGTAGTACTGTTTAAGCACCACAGTGCTTATAGATTTTAGTACAACTTTATCCCCAGTGCTTACAAGACCAGTGCTTATTCAAGACAGATTATAAATTTAAGTTTTGAAGTCATGCTACCCGTGGCGCTTATTTGAGACCAGCCCTAATTTATAGACCCAGTGCTTAAACAGTCCACTACATTAAAGTAATTTTTTAAATTGCGCCTGTTCAAAAAGACTTAACTTGCCACGAGGCGTATACCGTAATCTCCCGCGTATAAGGCGCATCCCGCGTATAAGGCGCACCCAGAGTTTCAGAATATGGTCAAAAAAAATAAAAAAATTCATAACTTTTGTTCTAATGAATGGATTTTCAAAATTCAAAAAGCTATGTGCTGTTTGGACCCCAGTGACCCTCCTGGACCCCAAATGCAGCAGATGAGCTTATATGGTAGTGTAACATATCAAAAGAAAGGTCTTGGTGTCCCCCTTGTGGATGCAATTAAAACTAAAACCCCCCGTATAAGACGCGCCTTATACGCCGGAGATTACGGTACATACAATGTGTTGTTCAGCTAAGTCCAGCACTCGACAGTATATTTTACTCATTCCATGATTCCTCCTCCTATCTGTAACCTTATCTATATATCAATATGGAGCCTGCAGTGATGATGGTAATACTCCCCTCTCTTCCACCACAATATATCCATGTTACATTGTCTCAGTGAGTCGTAAGTTTTATTCCTTGCAGCAAACCGATCAGCATCCATAACAAAGTCCATCGAGGTAAATAATTCCACTTATGGACAACTGAAAAAATATGTATGTGTATACATGTATCTTACCTTTTATTTCTTATAGGGATGTTAACCCCTTTTTAGGTACAAAATGATGTACTGTGTATATGTATGTGAGTGTGTAAGGAGAATCCCCATGTTCAAGGGTAGAGTGTATAGTACAATGAACATCAGCTGATCTCAATATAGTATATAATAACTACATGAGCAGCAATTTTAACCATGATATAATTATATTGAGTGATGACCATTTTAAGGACTGCATAGTTCATTAATGCATCATGCCTGTTTCTTGTCATGATGCATAAACGCAGTTATAATGAGTAACTCGCCAGTGTTGCATTCATGCATCATGCCGACCCTACGGGGTTGATACACTCCCGGAGGGTCGCATGATGCTCCAATAAAGTGCTGACTCGCCAGCACTTCATTGGTGCATCATGACGACCTATGGGCATGATGCACTCCTACATTGGCAGTCTTTAAAGTTTTAAATCTGGATGTAAGACTAAGTGTAAAGGTTTGGTGGTGGAGACCATCAGCTCTAATGTTTGATGTAGATGTTAGTCTATATGACCAGTTGTGCAGACAGTGAATGATATATAAATACACTTATTCCATTCTCACCGCTTTGTCAACGTCTTTATTACTATATAGCATAGCATAGGCTAGGTATGGGTGGAGATAACAAAGTCCATTATTTGCATGATTTTCCTATGCTGTCCAGCAGCAATTCAATTTGGGATTTTATACCAAGTTTTATTTGGGAGTGTCACTCATGCAGTCTGTGTCACTATGCTTAGATGGAAGACTAGGCGGGTTCACACCTTCCGGGCAGTCAACATCCTGAATAGCACTGTACCAGTACCTAACTACATGTATGCAATAACTCAGGACCTTTCTGGGCCCTTTTATAATGCACCTGCCGTGTTATATAGGGTACCTCACCAATACAACTCTTCCCCCTCGACCAGCAACTTTGTGTCTTAATGTTATATCGCAGACTGTTCTTTGCATGCTGTTGTTCATGAATACCCTGACGACTGGAGGACCATATTTTCTTTTTTTACAACAGAAGTTCTGGCTATAGACTGATATGAACATCCAAGCTTGTAGATACTTGTTTTATAGCATCATCCTCAGGCTGGTTTGTCTCGTGATGCTAAGTACCCTGAGCGTAGTTTGAGTGCCTTACTGAACATCGTCAAGTCAAGGGCATCTACATCCCGTGCAACACGGGCGCGTAAAACAGGCTCACCCCTGAAAACAATGAAATAGTAAGCAATTTAAAAATGACAATCATATACTAAAACCCTGCGTATAAACCATGGCTTATAAACAGTTTCAGAGGCCTACTTTGGCTTAAAAGAATCAATCTGAATTCAGTCTGCGCCTTATATGCATGGTATTGACACTGTAGAACAGTGCTCAAATAAATGAATATTCAAGTCCCAGGTGCGGCTTACAACAGAACTTGGACGTGTGGCTGGGTTTTACGGTACATCATTTGCCATGAGGTAATTCAATAAGTTCATGTTTAAAGTTAAATTAAAGACAGGTCAACTTCCGGAGCACTTGATAGCTAATAAAAAAATATACCAGTCACTGTAATACAATGCAGGCCTTTTATCAAAGCAGTGTCCAACTTAAGGTTAAACCTTAACAGATTCTCCTTTCTAACAATACAAACCTTTCTGTGACACAGTCCATTTCCCCTATAAACTGAACTACCTGGCAGGCGGGGACGGGTTCCACCAGCGTTGTATCTACAATCAGCTCCTGTGATGTTGAACTTGTGTTTGACATCGATCGTTTATCCACATCAGTCACCATCGCCTCCCGACTCACATAATCATGGTTTGATATCCTGTAAATAGATATTTCAGGTTTTATGCTTTTTAATACTTGTAGCAATGAACAAAATGGTTGAGTTGAGAGGCTCAGTAACTAAAGGAAAGGAAAGTAGCAAGGAATGACTAAATGAGGGAATAATGACTCATTCAGTGAGTGATGCCTCTGTGAGGGAGTCAGTCCGTGATAGAGCTGCGAACAAGTGATGGAGTGAGTGACTCCTTCAATACCCAGAGTAACTCACTCTTTCTGAGTTCCTCTCCTAATCTAGGACCCTTCTTGTCTCTTTGTGTCAATCCTTGCCTCATTGTGTATGTCATTCTCTCCTTCACATTGTCAAGGAGTGATTGACTCAGTGAGGGAGTGATTGATTCAGTGAAGAAGTGATTGACTCAGTGAAAAAGTGATTGACTCAGTGAAAAAGTGATTGACTCAGTGAAGGAGTGAATGACTCTGTGAATGGGTGATTGTCTCAGTGAGGGGGTGATTGACTCAGTGAAGGAGTGATTGACTCAGTGAAGGAATGGGTGACTCAGTGAGGGAGTGATTGACTCAGTGAAGGAGTGAGTGATTCAGTGAATGGGTGATTGTCTCAGTGAGGGTGTGATTGAATCAGTGAAGGAGTGATTGACTCAGTGAGGTTTTTAAAGGGAGTGGTCATTATTCATCAACAGGGAGGGGGGTTTGAGGGGGGGTGTGTAAAAATTTCAGACCCCTCCCGAGGGGGGGGCTAAAAAACTTTTGACCCCTCTTGAGGGGGGAGGGCTAAAAAAATTTACCCTCTTTTTAGCAAAAAAGCCAGCGCACTACTATAGTCCCGGTTCGAGCCTTTAGGCTTTACTCACAACCCTCTGTACCTCCGTGGTGGTAAGGGAGTGGTTATCATTTATCAACAGAGGGGGGATGGTGGGTTTTCCCGCAGATGCGCGGACATTTTTTACGTCCCCCCAACCCCAACGGCAGTCAAAGACTAGGATTTCCGAGATTTCACACCCCTGCTCAGTGAGACTGAGAGAGTGAGTCACTCAGTGAGAGAGTCATTGAATCAGTGGACTGGAGGTGATTGGGGGCGAAGTTTTACTGTGGGGCGATCGGAGCAGGCTCTGACCCCCCACCCGACACATCTCCGCTCTTCAGGCTAGGACCAGAGGTTACTGCGACTTTTGCGCCACCAGCCTGGCGCAAACTGTGGTGGGAATGAATTCACTCTATTGTCAATGGACCATTCTGGGTATTATTCATTATTTTACACATTTATAAAATACTTCGCCATATACGCTCAGGACCTGCTCACAAGCTCACAGCTCAATCCCCCCCCCCAGTGTGTACAGTGAGCTGCTCTTACATCACCCACACCAGGATGTTGTGAGAGCAGGACCCATCCTATTTCTGGGCACTGACTCACTGGGAGTATCACAACACACCGACATACCTGTGGACGCATTTCTAGGATGCAGGGAAATTCCACAACCTCCCTTCATCCTTATTGGTCCATCTATAAATAGAATCATTACCGGGTATGGCGACGCGTCAGATCTGATCAGACCCAACCAGATCTGACCTGTTCCTACCAGGACATTTCATCACCCTGTGAGCTGCTCACCTTAGTATTTAAGACCTGGTGAGCAGCTCCCAATCATCTATTCTAAGCTCATCTTTCCTACTTACATTATACCACGTACAACCTCCCTAGTATCTAGGACCTACGACAGGTTGAGCTGGGAGCTTAGGGGCAGAGCCTGCACGCTGGCAAGTGTATCATTGTTACCACCTATATGTACACTCTGTCATCATGCAATAAACAAGGATCAAAGAACTTCTCTGGATTCAGTGTTCATTACAACATCGACTTGTAACGGTTCGTTGACTCTATCCCACCTGTAGGCCTAGGTGTGAACACTCCACACCTTGAGGTGTGATGAGTGATGCACAACACTAATCCACTTCTTTGAAGTTTTCATCTAAGTCCCACCTCTGTAAACTGAAGTAATGGAGGGTAGGTATTGTAGAATATCAAAGAATATAGTACTTTCCCTATATAAATAAATAACATTCATGTTTCAACAGCTGTCAAGGAAGCCACTCTGCAGCGGTCGTGAGTCAGGTGTAGATCTGGTCCCAGGCTATCCACCGTAGGCATCTGGGTCTCTTCTTGGGATTTTGACCTGGCCGGAAGGAGAATGACGTCACACTGGAGACAAACATTCATGCCGCCTTAGTTCCTGAGGAATGTGGTGGGACCATGCTGTCACACACTTCTGACTGTTTTCAGATGAGATCTCATCTGAATACTAATCTTCCATTTAAGTTTCCATAAGTTTCAGATGATCTCATCTGAATGTAATTCAAATTCAGATGAGTTCTGGCATATATCCTTGATCGGGGGCTCTGCCCCCTAACCCCCGTTAGGCCGGGCACCCCTTGTCCGGCGGGCGCTGACTCTTACCTAACGGGAGAGTCAGGCTTCCTGCATAGGGCTAATTTGTCAGGTGGCTGGAATTGTAGGACATATTTTTTTTATGTCAATTTCCTCTTAAGGATGGCTTCCTAAGACATGTTTGTTGCCATTTTGTGAGAAACCTTTCATACGGGGGCCCAGATTATTTGATTCTTGCAAATCTGTTAGCCTTCACCTCAAGTTTAGCTGCCACGGTCGGCCATGATGGAAGTGGTTTCAGGTCTCACAACAGAGGTGTTATTCATGAAATAATGTTATCCATGAGAATCTGCTTGGTGAGTGGAGATTGACTTCCTGTCTGGCAGAAAATGCACCTGCTTATGGCTACCTGTTGCAGCCCACACAGCATGTGCCAAACCTTGGAAAAAGGTGCGATCTAAAGGTTTCCAACAAAAGACGCTCTTCCCAATCACATACAGCAAAACTAAGGTGATACTCTTGTCAATATTATAAGCTGATTGTTGGGGATTTGTTTCTGTCAAATGTTATTCTTAGAAACTTGCTGTTTCTAGAGCATCTGCAAGTTTTAGCTAGGGCAGTCCCAGCGACTCAGTCCTTAACTGAGTCGCGCACAGTGCCACAGTGACTAGGCACCCCGGGAAGCGCGGCGGCATCAACATTCGTCTCCATGGAGGGCCAGGTCAAGAAGTGACCCTTTTGCCCGTCTGCCCACCGTAGGTAGGGTAGACGTGGACCGAGGCTGCGATCGGAGTGACTCAGTAGTGGGTATTCCTCAGAATGATCATTGATGAGTAGGGCCTATCATTTCTCATTTCTCCATCATGCATGATGCAGGAGCTGAGGAGGCCCAGGCCGCCCTAGCCCAGCTGTCAAAATTGTCAGATGACTTCTGGAGGAAGTGTGAACCCTAACCACTCTCTCAATCCATTCTAGAGATCCAGGAGACATACCCTTGACTTACCTTCCAGTAACACGCACTGTCATATCGTGTAACTCCCCTGTCGACGATAAAATCTGAGAAACAGTCACGAAATCACCAGAGGCAGGCGAATTCCGCGCCATATTTGATGACGTCATTCGCCGACTGTGTCTTCACGATGCCGTTCGTGAACGGACCGCAACATTTCACGTTTAAAGCGGTTAAAAGTAAATAAACATGAAGGGAAATATACTTTCTATTATTAGAATAGGGCCGTATGAATATCAACTTGTCATACGTGTTGATTGGAGACAGAAAATACCATTAGTTTAAGTAAAAACATATCAAACATCGCCCAAAGTTGTGTGTGGGCGTTTCCATAGCGCCATTTGTAACAGAGGTCATGTGACCTGTGAGTTAAATGGCGTACGTCTCTGTGTCTGTGGTTGCCTGGAATTAGTGGAATTCTCGCTGGAAACACGAATCTGAGGTGAGTGATTTCTCTCCTGAATATCGTGAATGCTAGGTTAGGTATTTGTCGTTCTTACTCTGCCCTTGTTTGCCTGTGTTTCTCGTGTTTTTATGATTTATCTCGCTGTTTTAGGGAGGGTGTTTTGGTGAAGCCATTGCAATCGCTATGGCAGACCAAGGGTAGGGCAGAAAGTTAGATCTTGTCAGGACCAAAATAAACCCAGTCTTCCCGTCCTTATATAAGACAGTCAAATGATTCTAGACCAGCAGACGTGCCTGGAAGGTGTAGAAATGCACAGCTGCTAGATAAAAACAAAACCGCTTCACAACAACAGAAACTTAATTTTGAGAGGTGATGTATTGTAAACAGACTAAACTCCAAGAAGAGGGTAACTAAACAAACAATCATGAATCATTGAATCAATGAACGAATCAACATTGACACTTGTGGTTTGAGGTTCATGTCATGGCGTATTGATAGTGAGACAACAACTTGAGCAAGTAAAACGAACCAATCTAACTCCTGTAGTCTAGAAAGGTTTTGTACGGATTTCGAATACTAGGATTTGTTCCTGAATACATTTAGACTGAGACTGAGTAACTAACAATGGGACAGAGTAAAAACGCTTCTGACTCAGAGATTGATCAACAAACGCGATCGTTTCTTGCTGACATTCTTCCGCTGTGGGCTTATTTTGGTGTGAGGGGACGTCTGCTGTGGTGATGTGGGCTCCACCCCCGCTCACATGTTCTATTCTAATGCCAGTAATGAGCTATTTTCGGTCTGATTGCGATGAGTATTTCTTGTCAGTGCCAAGCCCAAGTCAAGAGGAAATGGGGAAGCAGTGATCTGATCATCTGGGATTGGTGTTTGGAAACCACATACACTGGCCCAGTATCTGTAATTTCATGTGAGGATATTGCCTTCAAAGGAGGTCATGCACTGATAATGATTCATTGTGTATTGTACTTAACGTCTTTAAACGAGTGTAGCTATAATGGCCTCTTCTCAAATTCAAAGTTATACAAACAAACAACAACAACAACTATTTAATACCGGTACATACCAGTAGTATTGGTAAAATCTACACGTAATGGAAAAAAAATATTTGAAAAAAAAAGAAAATGAAAAGAATGAGAAACTTCAAAGAAAACATAACATGTTATGAATGGTTGCATGGTGGTTAATTGGTAGGCCTATTAAAGGCTATTAAATGTTATTACTGGTACATAGGCATGTCAAGACATACTCACATGGAAAGGCATACCATATATAAAGTCTCTGTTTTACCTTAAATGTATCGTTTACATAATGATATTAATGAACAGCAATAAGCAGTACCATATGGTTCTTTTTGTCAGTTTGATTATTAAGCTCTGTCTTACATAAGCTATTTATATACATACACACCTGGCACTAAAAGCCCCCCGCGGGGGTGGGGGGGGGGGGCAAAGGCACATGACTTATACACGTACATGGTAAATTACAACCTTAGTATAAGCCTTTTTTTGGTTATTGAATTTTTTTATTCTATCATATTAACATTTTACATGCCATAAAACCTTGCGTGTATGCCACATGTTATATGCCATTTCAGAGGCCCACGGCAAACTCTTGGCAGACTGGTGCGGCTTAGAGGCAGGCATTCGATACTATAAAATAAACTTTAGATTTTCAAGTCCCAGGTGCGGTTTATAACTTATACTGAATCGAACTCAGGGGGAGCCTTATAAGTATGCAGCTGAGGGGGTTTACCTTAGGTGAGGAAATAGATAAATTAACAGAGCCCCCCCCCCCTACCATATGTCAGCTTTTACAGTAAGTTAGACATGTGTCAAGAAATTTGAATAATCTGCCACCTGTTCATCCTGTAGCATAATGAGGCCATTTAACTAAAATAACTTGGATTGCTGAGCCGCCGCTGAGATTTTTGGCAGAAGAAAAAAAAATTCTCGATCTTCCCAGTATCTACTTTGCTGAAAAAGTGTACTCGATCACCAAAAGATAGTTTTAGATGCCTGAAAAGTGTATTTTTGGGGTGTTCTAGGTGGATCTTATTTTTTCTATTTTTTTGCCTGTAGCCACTGGGAAATTTTGTTCCAAAATTCTTTTTTTTTCTCTCAAACTTTGGCCGCCCAAAATATCAGCTCAAAAATCCTGTAATCCAAGTTATTTGGATTAAATGGCCTTAGCGTAGGCCAACATTGTGTAAACAATAGATTTCTTTACAAATCAGAGGTGAAATCTAAAACATGCTTCAGTAAGTGTGATCTATGATGATAACTTCCCTGATGCTCTAGTGTCAACATTGATTATCAGCCCTGGATCATAAGTGATATCAGTGAGGGTATAATATAGATAGGACTGATCAGGCTGAAAGGATTAAGTAGTGACAAGATAGAGGTATCAGTGAATGATAGCTGTGGGTTATGACAAAGAATACCTGCACATTTAAACATCAGACCTGATAAGAATTGTTTGTTTCAGGTAATCCAATGCTACCTCCAGACATATACAAAAAAATAAAGTGGCAGCTCGAAAAGAACACTTACTCAAAACCCTTAGCTTAACCCTTTAAGGGCCGCTGATGCATTAATACATCATGCCCATTGGTCGTCATGATGCATGAATGCAGCCCTGGCCAAAAAGTAGCCAGGGATACATTCAAGCAAGCATCATATCAACTCTACAGGATTAATTAACGTGGCCCAGCCACATTTCTGGTATCGCCCAAAAAGCCATGACACCGTATAGGGGAGCTGAATGTATTGCCGACACAATCCGCCTTAAAAGTAAGAAATTTAAACCATCAGGTATTCTAATGATTTGGAAATAAAGGGGAACATGTTAGCGCACATTTTCAACCATATATTTCATTGCGAAACAGTGTATTATTATGGAATAAAAGGTAAATAAGTGACACATTTTCCTGATAAGAAGGTAGGATTAAGACCGGTTCAAGTATCGCAATACCTCATGCATATTGCAAGAATTGACGAGACGCGGTGCAAGCTGGCCCCAAACACCCATACCATAGGTCTAATGTTTAGAGATTGATACTGTAAACAGAACTGGTGACAAAGAGGTGAAGACAGTACATCTTGGCGTGGTGCCAAGGTGCTGACGGAGTATGTAGGGGAAGGTCCTGTCCGAGCTGTCCGCTGTAGGCATTCTCTTTTGGGCCGCGTTTCTTGAATGTAGTTCAAGCAGACTATATTACACTTCCAGAGGGTTGGCATGATACTCAAATGGAGTGCTCGAGAGCAGACTCGCCAGCACTTCATTGGCGCATAATGACGACCACTGGGCACGATACATCGTGCTTTAGCGGCCCTTAAAGGGTCATACAACAAAATAAAGTAGTAGCAAAGGCATTTACTAGACTATATACAGTCAGGGATATCTAGTGAGAGCCTATGCTTACATGAACCTACCCTGAGTAGTGGATTACCATCAGTAAGACTCCTACATATAGGGGAGTTACATAACAACTCTTATTATGTTAGGCTTCCTTAAGGCCAGTGGATTTACTGACTGTGGGTCACCTTATCTGCTTATAAGCCAAACTCTTTAAGTCCAGTATAGTAGATGAATAAGGCCAAGAAACGAATGTATCAGGTAACTCTTTTCATAGTACCTCATGCATAAGGCGCAGCTCGCGTATATAAGACGCACCCTGAGTTGATACCAGACCGTGTATGACATACTGCTGTATTTGAGGTAATTGTAAATATATAACATTCCCTCCCCTACCCAGCCTGTGAGGCAAAAACTTAGATTTTCCTGACTGGCAGTTACCAAAATATATTTTTACTAAGGCCACACCAAAAACATAAGCTGGTCTACAGATCCCCCTCTCCATATTTTCGGGAAAAAAAATTTTCTTGTCTATGGATTTTGCTCACTTCACTTTTTAGAAGTTTTTGCTTTGTGATGTTTGGCAATTTTCTTTCTTTAAATAAAAAGATTTCACTGCCTCACTTTTACAGCAAGGAATCCATTGGATGCCAAAAAATTCTAAAAAGAAATAAAATGAATTTGCTCGCTCGCACCATTAGGCCACAGCATTCAGAGATGTAAGTTGTCAGAGATTTCCCTGAAAATAGGGAATTCAAATATGTTGAAATATCTGAATAGGGATATCCAGGGTCTTCAGGGACAGAATTTATTCACAGCCTTCTTTCCCTAGTTACTTGATTGACTAGACGTCAATCAAGTATTTACTTCTATCTAAACCTTACCATATTTTGCAGATACAGTGTCTCCATGAGCATTGCAAAGCTGTTACCTTATAGGACAGGGATCCTGTATAAATCTATTGTCCTGACAAGGCATATTAAGAGGGCTACCAGCAGATTATTCACACATGGGAATAGAGTATTGATGTTGTCACACCTCTGGGTAATCCTTGACCCTTTAACAGGCCACCTACAAATATGTACAACCATACAAAGGCCTTATTGCCCTATGGTTGGTATGATGCACTAACACTGTGTGTCCCTTGAGGTACTCAACTAGTTCGGCTTTAGCCAATCTCAAAATGCCACTACAAGAGTGTTAGCCGGGCACCTCTCTAAAGGGAACCTTTAAACCTTGCACATAGGCATCACTGACTTTTAGCCCTTTAAGAACAGGATCACTTACACAATCTTATTATCTGATTGACTAGACATCAATTTCTAACATTGCAGCCCTGGTGAGTTATGGCCATAGTACATGATAGTCAATAATACTTGTGCCTGTGGCACAGCCTTAGACATTTTCATTTTCTTCACACAGACCCAGTCCTCAGTTGTATTTTCAACTAGGGACTCCACTAAGCCCCCCTGGTGTAAGCAGAGGGACTCACTGGTCCAGGGGAGACTCTGGGCAGGGAATCTCAGAGGCAGACCCTCCCAGGGAGAAATGAAGGGAATGCTGCTCTCTGATTGGTCTAAAATCATCAGTCAGCAACATAGTACAATTCTTTAACACCAGGGGGTGCCATGATGCTGTGCTGGGCAGAGTCTGCCCTGAAAACTCTGCTTATATACCAGGGGTGCTGCCAACTCTCCCAGCGATAACAGCTCTTCAGGGATTTTCCCAGTACCTGACTTCTATCTCTAAGCATTAAAACTACTTGGAGATTACGGGATTCTGGAGCTGAAAATTTGGGCGGACAGAGGCAAAAAAAAAAAGTTCCTAAAATTAGCCCCAGAAACCCAGTGGCCAGAGGCAAAAAAAAAAAGCCTATTAAAGGGACGTTTTTAGACACTTAAGTAATCTTTTTGTCAACAAAAGGTAGATTTTCGGTAGGTAGATACCTGATGAATATCTCCAGGGACATCTTTTTTTTTCATTTTTTTGTCCCAAAATGATGGGAACTCCCAGTGGCCAGAGGTAAAACAGATTTGCCAAAAATCCCAGCGGCGGATCCGTAATCCAAGTTATTAGAATTGCCTTATTTCAAAACCAAAATCTGTAGACCAAATTTTTTTTTTTTTGGTGTGCCCTAATGATAGGAAAACGGCTGACTTGCATCCTCTCCCCACTTATCCATTAATTCTTTGCTCCACCCCCTTCCTTTCCCCGAATGTTGGAGGTTAATAAGTCATAGACCGTCATACATAACTTCCGCATACACTCACAAAGACATCACTGGTTGCCTCAAATGAACTATTTATGTTAGCAGCAACAAAGACTTAGAGCGGTGACGACACTGTAGTTCCACTGTCGGTACCATATTGTGTAAGGGAGTTCAGTGTAGTCTGTTATGCTGTTCTGTCTACTGTATAGTCTAAAACTTAATGAGCACCGTCCCCATCACTGATAAGCGCCCACCCTCCCCCATTTTTACTGACCTAGCCTCTCCCTACAGAAAGGCAAAATTTTCATGATTTTAGAGTCAGGTTCATAAAAATGCATTGTTGGGTTCTTTGTGATACACGGAAGTAACCCCTATTTTCCACCCCCCCCCCCCCCCAACAAGAAAAATGTGGCAAGGACCACGGATAGGAGTTGCCACAGATGACATCACGGCGACTGCATGACATCATAGGCAAACTGAAAACGTAATGGAGTTGCACGGTCGCTACGCTCCCAGCCGCTTACGCGGCTTGCAAGTCCAAAAAAAAACATACAAACAAAAAAAACAAAAACAGGTATGTTGCAGGGGCAAAATTAAAAAGGTGGTGCACATGATTACCTTCAAAGCCCACATACAAGCACCCAGAACTTTGAAATGATTATTTATATAAGATATAAGCAGCACCTAGATCTTGAAACTAAATGATTTAGACTTAGTACTGTGTGATAGTGATCAATGCCAGCCTATAAGCCTCACCCTGGGCCTTAGTTCAAGGAGAAGTTCATCAGCCACACCAAGGGTCTGAAATGGTCTATGAGCTGCGGCTAACACGCAGGGTTTTATGGTAGTTGACATATACTGTGCGGCCAGTATAGCTTCCATCATTGACCTGTGAGACGTGTATCGTCTGTATAACAGTCTGGGCTATACAAGTTGGCATCCGGGTCCGGCCGGAGGACGTGCAGTGGGGGGCGGGGGTATGTGAGGGTCAGTGGCTCGCTGATCGGATCTGGACTCGGGCCAGTGCCAACAATGGGCACCAATGGGGGAGGCCAAGCTCTCAAGTTCAGCCTGGGCCGAGTGTGGCTGATAGACGATATAAAGGGTATATGGTACACAGGGGTCAGTGTTTAGGAAAACAAAATAAAACATTTGTTTCAGGTAACATGCTGAAAAAAAATTGGGTATGGTAGGTCAGAATTTGTTTTTGCTTTTTCGTATTTTCTTTTAATTGCTACAGTGACCCGCAGCAAGTAGTGGTGACTCGGGGACGAGTCAGAGTGACTCATGCACAACTAAAATAGCCAATTAAATTGCCCAAATATTTAAAATTGAAGAAAGAAAAATAGGGTCGGCCCTGATTTGCTATGTAGGGTCAGGTTAGCCGAAACAAATAAGTGTTGTGTCTTCATACTAGGATTTACAGGTTTGTGTACTGAACAGGGTTTATTAATACATAGCCAATGCTCGTGACTGTGGCCAAAATAACACCCCCCCCCCCCTTTTTTTAATTTTTTTAAAAGAAGAAATCCAGGCAATTCTTCAGAGGAAAAATGTGAATTAAATCAAAATGAAAAATATTAAAAGAGGGAAAAAATAGTGCATCAAGCTAAAGATGTTATTTTCAGCTTGAGGGTAAATTTACATAAACATTATTCGTATTACGACTAGGAGAAAAGCGTTGGGTTGATTTCTCAAAAAATTGAGTGTTTAAATCATGTTAGTTTGGCCTCAAATTGCCATGATTGACTTTTCAAATGTTGGCTTATTTAATTAATCGGAGAAGTCAAATACCAAGGTGTCGGGTCGCTGTTGACGATGGTACTGATTACTCGTAGATACTCGGAATAAATGTGTAATTACCCATAATGAGCCAATTTGTTGTACCGTAAACTCCTGCATAGAAGACGCATCCTCTACGCCAAACAAAATGCTGGGGGTCTTATAGGATGTACTAAAATTGGGGGTGCGTCTTATACGAGGGGTAATTTTACTATAGAACAGTACTGGATTGACAAAAATCCCCCCTAAGAGGTGCGTCATACGCGAAAATGCATGTGCTGAGTTTGGGGTGCGTCCTATACGCGCAGCGCGTCTTCTACGTGGGAGAATACGGTACTTAACCCTTTAAGGCCCACTTTGTACTTTGATACCCTTTGCCATCATGGTGCATTAATGCAGCCATGGCGAGTAACTCGCCAAGGCTATATTCATGGATCATGCCCAACTTGCTGTATCGATACCTTTGAAGGGTCGAAATGATGTGGCAATTCAGTATTTGCGCATAACTCACCAGCACTTAATCGGTGTATCATGACATGAACCCAAAGGCATCATACAACCAATCAAGGGTTAAATAGTTCAGGTTTACCACCTTCAAAACAATGGAATTTATGCCTAAATTTGTTATCCGGAGTAAACACTTGTCCAAAATCAAAATACAAAGGCGGTTCAACTAATCGCTCAATATGATACTGCTGTATTAAAGGACAGGTGCATACAATTTCCTGGCTAATTAAATAACGAAGGTATATAAATGTACCAGAAATAATATGCCAGATCAGGAAGAAAGGGCCAATTCACCACTGGATATTTCGAGGCCAAAAAAAGATTGTAGATCAATAGACAGTGAGAATATACTAGGAAATAATCTAAGGGAGTGATCATTTTTTAACAACAGGGGGGGGGGGCTGGTGGGTTTGCGCGCGGACGTGCGAAAAAAATTTCGACCCCCCCTCTCGAGGGGGTAAAATTTTTTCGACCCCCCCCCATAAGGGACAAAAATCGCGCGCGAACGTCCCCTTTTAGCCTTTAGTAACGCGCGGGGTTTTCCACTGAAAACAGGTGAAATTATTTTGACCCCCCCCCCCCATCAGAGGTATTGAAAAAGTTCTGACCCCCCCCCTGGTCAAGGGGTTGAAAAAATTCTGACCCCCCCCCTCAAACCCACCGGCCCCCCCCCCCTGTTGTTAAAAAATGATCACTCCCTAAGGCGATTTCTTTTCCTCTTTTTTTTTTCCAATTATTTTGTTTAACTTATCTTTAAATTGATTTTAGCCTTTGTAAAATTCTTGCTGTTTTTCATTTGGTTTTCAGTAAAGGTGAAAGGTGATTTTTGTGTTTGTTGTTGACTGTTGTTGTTGTTATCGTTGTTGTTATTGGTGGTTGTTTCTTTTATTTGAACCTTTGCGGGGTGCAGATGGAGCGGTATAACCGGCTGCGGAAGTCGTGGTGTCGGGACTGTTAAACACTCGCTACCCAAGGTGCTGCCTCTAGTGGAACGCACCTAAAGTACTTACTGTCAGGTTGTGGACTGACTCGTTTCCATGGCAACTAGAGCTTATTCCACATCACCTATGCCCTATTCAAGAAAGTGAGTCTTTTCCTATTTTCACACTTTATTCATCCTCATTTCCAGTTTTAATCTGATATTTATTTAATCATTTTGTCAAATCCCCACCTCTGATATTATGTTCTCTGGAAATAATTCACCATTATTGAACCTTATATTGTGATTTTATTCATGTAATAGATAAGGTTTGTGTTTTGATACTTTTATTTGATAACTTTTTTTCAGAATCTATATATTGACCATGTTGAACCTTTCAGCATAAATTAAAAAGATGCCGACTTAATTGATTGAGGAGGCTGTCAAATGTCGACCGGTTGTTAAATGAACTGCATAATTTATCTGACCCATCACATTCACAAGAATTACACAAAATATTTGTTAACTCTTTAATGTAGCGGCCAATAGCAGTGATGCCAATACACCAATGAAGTACATGTGAGCCCGTTCATAAGCACTTCATTATGCAACGCTCTACGCGTGTATCAACCCCGTAGGGTCGGTATGATGCATGAATGTAGCCCTGGCCAAAAAGTCGCTGCATTAGTGCTGCATTAATGCCTCATAGCGACCGTTTAGTGTTGTGAATTAATATATTAGCGGCCGTTAAAATGTACAACACTTACAGAACACATGCTGTCTGTTCTTTCAGTGACTTCCTTGAATTAATAATGGGATGTAACACACCTCACATTGTCACCTCGATAGATACTCCCATTGATTTTTTTTTTATCGTGACTAGAAATGACATGTGGCAGGCATGGCGTCACCGTATTGTATCATTCTATTGTCACATCCACTATATATGTATCACATTATTGTGAAACATAGGTATTGTCACTGATTTCACTGTGACATTTTCCCTTCAAAGGCCGCATGATTGCTCCACTGCAGAGTATGTAAATCGTAATTAGTGCACAGTGCACTTAAAAGATATCTGAAATATAAGTGTAGTAGTAAAAGGTTTGAATGTGCTTCAAAAAGTGAACATTTGAGGTTATTTTTAGTCTAAAATATGAGCAACAGAAGGGATATGGTCTTATCATAGTGTGCATGCTTATTTCATCGAACATGGTACACTGTAAAAACAGTGTTTAGGGATTAAACACCAGTGTTTAGAAGTTAAACACTTGGTTAAACACTTATTTGTCCCACTTTTCTCAACGCTTCTTAGTGTTAAACGCGTTCAATTTTAAACATGTTTAACTAGGAAGTGTTTAACCAAGTGTTTACATGCTAAACACTTAAACACTTCAGTGTTTAGGTGTTTGAGAATAGGTGTTTAAAAGCTAAACAGTGTTTAGGTGTTTGAGAATAGGTGTCTAAAAGCTTAAATGTTGGTGTTGAGAAAATCTGGTGTGTATCTTTAAACACCTTTTTTGCAGTGTATGCGTCAACATGATGCACCAATGCAGTGCTGGTGTGTCTACTCGATGAACTATTCATGCATCATGCTGAATTTATTGGGCTGATACACCCCTGAAGTGTCGGCACGATGCACAAGTGCAGTGCCAATGAGTCTACATGGCATTGAAGCATCATGCCGATCCTCTGGGAGTGTATCAACCCAATATGTTTGGCATGATGCATGAACGCAGGCCTGGTGAGTAACTCACCAGACCTACATTTACACATCGTGACAACCAAAAAGCATAATTAATTAAAGCACCATGCAGCCTTAAAGGATTATTTTAGTCCCTAAAATGATATTTTGTCACCGCAAAGCATGGCATATGATCACATTATTTCAGAACGTCCTTGTCCACCCTGACCCGACCGTCAGCTCAGTCGGGGTACGGCAGTGGTAGCAGTTCCTATGGTTACAGCGTCAGCAACTACCGCGACCGCTACCTAAAGAGTCTGGAGTCTGGTTCAACCTACCAGTCCACTCCTTCGTATCAATCTAAGTAATTGATAAACACTATGCTTGTACTTCTTACCCGCAAATATTTCAGGCCTTTCCATCTAATCGCATGAAACTCTTGTCGGGATTGTACTTGCAGAGCACTTTTGTAACCCTGTATGGGGTATATAATGGCACAAGCTGATGTCTGATTTTTTGTTTTAATGATGCATGCGCCAATACTAGGTTGACAATTAATACTGCCCACAAAATTGTCTAGCAGTGTCACGATGGCAAACGGGTACATGTTTAGTACATTAAACCATTATTCTGAAAAGGTTAATACTTACTGCACGTTTTAGGACCTAGTCCCAGGTTTTGTCCTGGAGACGACAAATATATGCATTCTATTACAATTTGAATCCTAAAATTATAAAATGAAAAAAAGAAACAAAAAACTATGGACAGCTTACCTGTAAAGTGTCATGAGAAATCGAGTGTGCAAATCGAGTGTGCAAATCTATAAATCTGTCAGCGCCCTCTTATTTGCAACATGTATTGAAGTGCAGAAGTCCTCTTAAACCATGCGAATGAGCCATGGTCTTTAGGAACTTCCCAAAGTTATGGCATGGCTTCTAGGTACCTAACAAGAGAACATAGAACAAAATGGCAAGTCTTGATCAGGGTACACCTCATTTATGCAAGATGAGCCTTATAAATGCATGGGGTTTCATGGTCCATTAATACTAGTAGCATTGAATCTAGCATCCATGGTACTGGTAATAACCTACAATAGGTCACAGCATCACTTTGGCATGCGTGTCGAGTGGTAACAGCCACGCAATGTAGAAAAGACCTGATGAAAGACAAGGCGCATCTACCGTAAGCTCCCGCGTATAAGGCACATCTTGTATATGCAGATCTGAAGCCTACTTTGGCTTCTAGAACCTCCCAAAAGAAGCGGGGTGTCTTAAAGGCAGCGTACTTTTACTAAAGAACAGTACTAAACCTTCCAAAATCAAGCCCCAGGTGTGCCTTTTAGCATCCTCGTCAACTCATCCTAATATACATGAGGTGCGCTTTATACACGGGACATTACAGTAGTAAGCATGAAACCCTCGTTAGAGTGAATAAAGGAGTGGCTTCTTCCCTCCATTGTATACACAGCACTCTTTGTGTTTTTTTTTGTTAGTTTCAGCAACTTATACACATGCAGTTTGAAACAAGTTCTATTTCAGCCAAGCATGCATGGCGAGAAACCTTTTCCTGTTTCAGCTTATTCTCTCAGCACAGGCAGTTTCCGCACGGTTGTAACTCTGACCTTGCATGTTGCATGGGATTTTGGGTGGACACTGTGTCATTTTGTGATTTTTTTTTCGATATCACTATGTGCAGTGAACAAGAAAATCACTTATGCCTCATAACGAAATCAATATTATTTTCAAATCATTTCTTTTTCCACCTATAAAAGTGATTCAGGTATTTTGTGAGTTAATTTGATTAGTCATATATGGGATAAAAATACATTTGATTATTTCCTAGTTTTTTCAACATCCCATATACTCATTCATGTATTTATTCCACTCCAGATATGTCCCATCGATGATGTCACGCACGCGCCGACCGTCCGTCGGCTCAGTCGGTTCTGTGGGCTACGGAACGTCGTCAAACACCCTGTACAACGACCGATCAACAAGTCGCATAAACGGGACCACGTCCACGTCTCGGTACCAATCACCGAGTCGTGGAACGAGCTATGAACCGTCACGCTACATGACGTCACAAAATGTGACGTCATCACGACTGAGCGGAGGATCAAGCAGCATTCTTCCATCAGCGACGTCCACCACTCATCGGCCCCTACCAACAGGAGGTCAGGGTCCATTGGACGAACGGGGTCGTAAGATCGACATTCAGGATGCCTTGTCACGTAACCGTCGTTCTGAAAGCGTCGGTGTCACACGTCCGCTCAAGGCTACGCATTCCCACCTTACGTCACCGCGGCGCAACAGCCCGGTAGACCTGGCCTCCAAACCACCCCTGGGTGGGTCCACATTAACAAAGAGGACTTCGTCCATAACTAATCTAACTGCTGATCTCGGAGATCTCAACCTGGGCACTACAAGCTCTACGCCGCTTGGGCGGCGCGGGCGTGCCGGGAGCCACACCGATCTGACTATGAACTCGTCACGGACGCCCGATGCTGATTTATATGACACTGGCTCTACACGGATTACGCTCAGTAAGAACTATTTTAACACAGGATCCCATACTTATGACTATGACAAGGACACAGAGAGTCCGAGCGATCCTGTGTTACCCCCTGTGAAGAAGACGGGTGGAATTACCACCCGGTCACCGTCACAGGAACGACTTAGTGATGACTCACGGACACCTGCACGACGATCAGTTATAACCAATGGTACAAGGAGTAGCTCATTTGTAAGTATCTTTCATCCTGGCATTGTACTTATAAATATGAGAGGGAGATTGGAAGAAATATTGGATTTGACAAAAGAAATAAAATAATTTTTAGTATAACAGAAAATTCCATCTAAATTTAAAAAGACCCAGGTTTATCTATTTTGCTCTTTCGTTTATCTAGATATTGAATTCAGTGATCCTGTCTACAGTAACACCTTATGTATAAGGTACACCAGGACTGTAAGCCACACCCTCAGTTCAGCAACGTCGCATGGAGTCATATTTGGCCATTTTACTGGTCTATAGTTAAAAACCCTAGCTTGTAAGTCACATCCCTGACTTAGCTGCTTCTATAAGGCGCACTAGTGGTCCATCCTCAAGTATAAGGGGCAGCTTATACCTTGGGTAATACAGGGGTGTTTTCTGGGTGATGCTTGTATAAAATTGTATTCTTCCTTCTCAGGAACGTCAAAATAGTAGAACGTCACCAGAGACCACAACATCTACTGGTCTCGTTGGTCTAAAGAACCTAGGAAATACGGTAAGTTTCATAATAGAATTCATCCTCATAATGACAGATATTGAGAAATTGAAGATTCAGATTTCTTTGATCTGTGTAAAAATGTGTTGCGAACAATTAACCCTTTGATGGCTGCATAATGCATTGGTGAGGTTTTGGCGTTTCTAATTGCCAGTTCTGCATTGGTGTATCAGGCCTACATTAGTGCATCATGCCATGTTAAGGCCACATCAAAAAAAAATAAGTTGGTCCACGGATTTTGGTTTTGAAAAAATGGTGCGAGCGAGCGAATTTTTTAATTTTTTTTTTAAAGAATTTTTTGGTGTCCAATGGATTCCTTGCTGGAAAAGTGAGGTGATCGAAAGAAATTTATTTAAAAAAAAAAAGAAAATTGCCAAAGATCACAAAGAGAAAACTTGTAGAAAGTGAAGCGAGCCAAATCTGTAGATGAGATTTTTTTCAAAGAGTTTTTCCAAAAAATATGGAGAGGAAAATCCGTAGACAAACTTATGTTTTTTGGTGTGGCCTAAAGTGTATCAACCTTGCTGGCTTGGCATGATCCGCGAGTGCAGCCCTTGTCAGTAGACCCATACACACTGCATATATCCTTCATGCCAACTGAAGGGCATCCTGTAATTAATCATCATTATTCTATCATGAAAGAGTCATGCCAACTGAAGAAATCCTGTAATTAATCATCATTATTCTATCATGAAAGAGTTTAAAAAAGTAAATAATGAGTGTATTATTTACTTACAGTGTTTTATGAGCTCGATCCTGCAGTGCCTGTCCCACACGCGGCTGCTGCGTGAGTACTGCCTGTCTGACGAGTATAAGGACGACATAAACCGCAGCACCAGCAGCCTCAAGGGCGGCCTTGTCAATGGTATGTAGGCATTAACCCGTTAAGGGCCACTGATGCATGAGTGCATCATGCCCATTGGTTGTCATGATGCACCAATGTAGTGCTGGGAGACCGCTCGCCAGCACCTCACTGGTGCATCATGAAGACTAATAGACATGATGCACTTATGTATCAGCGGCATTTAAAGGGTGAATGTAAAACCCAACATAATATGTTATATGGCTTATATTATAAGCCACACCCACATGTAAGCCACACCGTGTCTTAGGCACATCTGGTGCCTGAAAAGGTCCCCATTCCTTACTATAGTCTATACGTGTAAATGGTAAGTAGGCATTACTAAAAAAAAAAGCCTGTGGATAAGCTTCCCACATACAAGCCGCACCTAGACTTTGGAAGGATGCTATAAACCATACATTGCTCCTGAAAACGTTGCCATTCCTAACTCCATATATTGTAAGCCCTGTATATAAGCTGCAGCCTAAGTTCTTGGAGGCATTGTAGGCCGCAGTAGACTTCTGAAATGGTCTATCAAGCTGCTGCTTATTAACTCGAAAAGCGAGTTATAAGAGCCAGGTAAAAAAAAAACTGATTTTCAGTGCCTCTGGTTGGAGGCAGATAGGGGACAGGAAGTGGAAATAAATGTCTGAAATAAAGCATGAAAATAGGTAAAAAAAAATGCAAAAAATGTACATGGTGTTTGAGGTTATAATGGTTATTTTTTTAAGGTATTGAAAGTTTTTCTGTTTTATGGTTTTGGAGATATTGATTGGAACAACCAAAGTAGTCAGTCACATTTTCAGAGGAGTAGATTTAAGACACTTTTGACTGAGGTGGTGCAAATAGGCTAAGGTGGTACAAATAAATGCAAATGAGGGCCCACATTGAGGCAGGTGGTGCGAACAGGAGGAAGAGGAGGGATGGTGGTGCGGATGACATCAGCATACAGGCAGAAACTAGCTTCAAGCAGATATCAATTACCATAATCTCTCGCGTATAAGACGCACCCCCAACTCAGGAAAGGCTGGTTTGTGTATAAGACGCACCTCTTAGGGGTGAATTTTGTAAATTCAGTACTGTTCTATAGTAAAAATACCCTGTGTATAAGACGCACCCCTGTCTTGGGAGAATGCTATAAGACGCACCAGCCTTTTGTTTGGCCTAGAGGACGCGTCTTATACGCGGGAGATTACGGTAGTGTAACCTGGTTATAATGTAGTTCTAATACCACAACACTTCTGCTTGGAGAGCCAGTTAATGTCCATGGTGGTTACCAGCACCACAAAAGGGGAGGAAAAAGGTTCCCAAAGGTTTCCAAATAAAATGCATATACTTTAAAATTGTAGCAAAGAAGCGTCACCTTGTAATGATGGTAGGCATGCCTTAGCTTTCTCACTGATACCAGCTTATCTAAGGGAGATAATACAATAATATATATACAGTTTCAATTTTCATGATATTTTTGCAACCCCATAAAGTCTTAATTAACTCGAAAAGAGTTATAGGAGACGACTATGGGTCCCCTCATTTTCAGTCATTTTGGTGGTGCGAATAAGTTAAAAAAAAGATAGAAATTTTATATATAGGAGGCAGAATTGCTTAATGAATTTGTAGTGCCATTAAAGGAGATGTAGGGGTTTTGAAGGAAAAGGTATTTCAGTACCAACTATTGTAAATCTTGAGTAATTTTCTATATTCTACAGAGTCAGTTGGTTGTGGCCATAAGACGCTTTTTGCCTGCAATGGTAAAGGTATATGATGTTGATTCATGTATCAACTTTCCCGCCTTTTTTGGCAATGTAGTGCGAATAGGGCAGTTTTGGCGGGAGTTATGCGAATTGCTTAATGAATTTGTAGTGCCATTAAAGGAGGAGATGTAGGGGTCTTGCAGAAAAAGGTATTTCAGTACCAACTATTGTAAATTTTGAGTAATTGTCTATATTCTACAGAGTCAGTGAGTTGGTGGCCATAAGACGCTTTTTGCCTGCAATGGTGAAGGTATATGATGTTGATCCATGTATCAACTTTCCCGCCTTTTTTGGCAATGTGGTGCGAATAGGGCAGTTTTGGCAAGAGTTATGCGAAAAGTGGCTTGGTGGTGCCAATAACCTGGGTGAGGGAGTGCTGATGTCAGACCACAAGCTAGACTTACTCAAGGCTATTGATTTATTTCTTTTCGGGTTACGAGCAATGCACATTGCTGCCCTATATTTCAAGGTGGCTCCTATAACTCTTCTTCCTCTCAAGCAAAAAAAAATCGGCTTTTCGAGTAACCTGCATTGCACATTGCTATCCTTATATTTATTATACATGTACAGGGTTTTACAATAATTTGCAGATTTTATCTTTAATCTATTGGGTCCCAGAAACAACTATTTCCATGAGGTATACTCTGATTTCTGTAACATTTTCAGCCTATGCAAAAATGATCAAAACGCTGTGGAAGTCTGGAGACTCATACTTATCGCCAACAGAATTCAAGTCCCAGATTGCCAAGTTTGCACCACGATTTGTAGGTTACAAGTAAGTAATTTCATTGAAATTACAGTTCTACATTTCTTAAATCCTTAAAGGGGTGGATCATGCTTGAATGTGTTATGCCTATGTGAATTGTACCGTAATCTCTCGTGTTGCGGTGTATAAGGTGCATCCCACAAACAAGATGCACCCTGAGTTGAAAGGAATGATACAAAGAGCATCTAGGTCTTGCTTTTTGAAGGTTTACTACTGTTCTGTATTGCATAGAGATGCCACTTTTCAAAACTTTTCAGGAATTCCGAATTTTCGGCTGTAATTTCTATGAGCATTTTCTATTGGAAATCGAGAAAATTTCCGAATTTACAGAGCCCAGTGAGTGGCATCTCTAAGTGCATCATGAAGAGAAAGGGTCGGCATGATGTATTAGTGCAAGGTGACACTTACACCTGCCAGCACTTCATTTGTGCATCATGAAGACAGGATAAACATAGACCTGGAAGTATCATTCACTCATTAACGGGTTACATGAAATCTGAAATCACTGACCATTCGCTACCAGCCAAGCATTAATTCATGTATTATCACGATTTTCTCCGTCTCTGTGTGCCTCTGTCTCTTTCTCTACCTCTCTTTGTCTCTCTTTCTCTGTTTGTCTCTCGTCTCCTTCTTGTGAAAAAAAAAATGTAAAAAAAAAAAATTTCATTCCTTTCTGTTTCAGTCAACAAGACTCCCAAGAGTTTTTAATCTACTTATTAGAGGGTTTGCATGAGGACCTTAACCGAGTCACAGTCAAGAAGAAACCGATAATTGTAAACGAGGATGGTGAAGAGAAAATAAGGTAAATATGAATTGCATACGTGTGTTAAGGTCGCTAGTACTATGTTGCTGTATTTTGCTGAGCCTTCCGGAGTGAAACCCCACCTATAGAGCGTGATGGATGAACGTAGTTCTCACTACCTTAAACCCCTGCCTATAAGTAACTGTACCCTGTTTTCAGAAAGTATCTGAGAGCCTCTGATGAAGCTTATAAAGCCAGCACAGCTATTACACACGGTTTTACATGAAATATATAGAAGGAAGAATATTAGCGGTAGTAGGCATTAAGTAGTGAATTAATTCATTGTGGTCTCAGTGTTCAACCTTTATGGGCCAATAGTGCAATGATGCATTATGCCCCACATTTGTAATGCATTATGCCCAACGGTTGTAATGCATTATGCCCAATGGTTGTGATGCTTAATGCCCAACGGTTGTGATGCATTATGCCCAACGGTTGTAATGCATTATGCTCAACGGTTGTAATGCATTATGCCCAATGGTTGTGATGCTTTATGCTCAACGGTTGTGATGCATTATGCCCAACAGTTGTAATGCATTATGCCCAATGGTAGTGATGCATTATGCCCAACAGTTGTAATGCATTATGCTCAACGGTTGTGATGCATTATGCCCAACAGTTGTAATGCATTATGCCCAATGGTAGTGATGCATTATGCCCAACAGTTGTAATGCATTATGCCCAACGGTTGTGATGCATTATGCCCAATGGTTGTGATGCTTAATGCCCAACGGTTGTAATGCATTATGCCCAACAGTTGTGATGCATTATGCTAAATGGTTGTGATACATTATGCCTAATGGTTGTGATGCTTAATGCCCAACGGTTGTGATGCACTATGCCCAACGGTTGTAGTGCATTATGCTCAACGGTTGTAATGCATTATGCCCAACAGTTGTACTGTATTATGCCTAACGGTTATAATGATGCATGCATGCAGTTTTTGTGAGTAATAAGGGAGACATGGACCTTATAGTGTTGATGCAGACCTAGAGTGTTGGTATGATACATCAATCAAGTACTACCGTAATCTCCCGCGTATAAGGCGCAGCTCGCGTATAAGGCGCACCCCCAACTAAGAGAATGCAATTCCACGTATAAGGCTCACCTCTAAGGGCAGATTTTTGTTAATTTAGTACTGTTCTTTAGTAAAATTACCCCCCCTATAAGGCGCACCCCAAACTCAAGGCAATAACCCTCCCACGTATAAGACCCAGTCACGATCTGATTCGCGTATAAGACGCGCCTTATACGCGGGAGATTACGGTAGTAAGCAACACTTCATTGATGCATCATACGCATCATACCAACCAATGGGTATGATGCACTCCTGCCCTAGTGGCACTTAAGAGGTAATGATTAGAAATAATGGGCCTGTTTGATAGCTCACTTATACAATATTTACTTTCCTTCTTTCAGTGCATCTGAGAAGGCCACACAAACATGGAAACGTTATCTAGAAAGAGACAATAGCAAAATAGTCGGTGAGTTCAGTATCCTTTCTTTAATGAGAAGTTATGGGCCAAGATATGTAGGTGTACTCTTAGCCTGCCTCTATTTTATGAGAAATAAAGTTGTTCATGTCGAATTTATGTGAAGAAGTATAATCGCGACTTTCAATTCGCCTTTGATCACCATTGATAAGTGTGAAGACCTTACTTGTCATTTACGAAGTAAAGTCACCCATTAAACGTACAACTCCAGGCTCAAAAATCAAACAATACCATCAAATAGAGAAAGAAAAATAACCTGAACATTAATTGACCATTTATGTTGTTACAGATTTGTTTGTGGGTCAGTTGAAAAGTGCCCTTAAGTGTACGTCGTGTGGATATACGTCCAATACATTTGATCCGTTCTGGGACCTCTCGCTGCCGATAAAAAAGGTAAGCCGTACATTAAATACTTTTAGTAAGGAGTGTGAAACATTAACATGACATTGTTACAGCTAACATAGTAGACCCAATCAAAAATAAAAGTGTAAAAGTTTTGATCAGGATATTGATATTGCTATACTCTCTGTGCTAATATATCACTGTCTCTGTCTAAGCTTCTATGGTAAAATAAACATTTGAAAAGAAAAAGATAGTCTTTTCAAAGGTTGAGTGATAAATGCAACTAATGTCCCCATTTCCTCAGGAATAGAACAGGCAAACCTAGAAAAGAAAAAAAAAAGTACCACCTAACACCCATAATGATCCCTGGCTTAGATTGAAACAAGTGTTATAGAAAATACTTTTTGAATATATAGAAAATACTTCCTCTAAATCCAGTCAAATTCACATGATACTGATTCACCTTTTATTAACATGCAGAATATATTAACCCTAAATTAATCCTTCCGCCTATCTTTTATCCTGCTTTCTGAATTTCTAGAAGGTAAGTTGATATGAAAATAAGATCAGGCTAATGCTTCGTCTCAACTAAGGGCTTCGAGCTCATTTGTCATTTTGAAGTAATGGTGCACCAAAGCAAAGAAAATGAGGAGTACAGTGTTGCCAAAATGACGCTGGCATGCCGATGTAGTATGCAAAATGTCACTCCGTGAGAAATGTTTCCAAGAAAATTCAAGTAAAACCTTGCATTAATCATAGTTCTACGGCGTAGGGGCAGTATCATTAGGGTTGTTGTTTCTTCAATTTCTATAAGAGGAGAGGGATATTATTATGGTTTCTACCTTTCAAGGAAAAAAACTATTTGTTTCAAGATTGAGCAAACTTTATCACTCTCCTAGCAGATGTTTCAATCCCAGCGTCATACGATTTAGAGGCTGCAAAGTCTGTTGGGAGAATGCTGGAAACATTTTGCATGGTGGCGACATTCTGCATGCGACACCGGCTTTTGCCGGCGTAGAATGTTATTGGCCGGCGTAGGGCCTTAGGACGCAGGCCACAATGGCCTGCCATAATATAAGCTTCAAAATCATGAAAGACTTTTTCAAATCGGTCCATTAGAAGCAAAAATAGGGCCATATTTGGAAAATTCTTTGTATTAGATATTTCTTTCTATTTTTGCATAGTATAAAACAGGTTATAATGAAGTTTATAATGGTACCTAAAAATATGAATTCATATGGCCTGCGTCAGAGAAAAATGGCTTGCGTTAGATGCTTAGACGCAGGCCACTTTGGCCTGTGTCCAGAAAAAGTTTTCGGCAACACTGGGAGTACCATATTATGTTCTACAAGTGTATGAAAGGGTAGTGCAAGAATGTGTACAATTTAATGCCTCCACTGCACTAATAGATGAGCACTCATATTAATGGAACATTCTGCATTCTATAGAAGTCTTTTGTGTTTACTTTATGTGGTGCAAGGGATGAATCTATAGTGGCAGATAAGGCTTATATTATGCTGCTTCTGTAAATGGTGCTAAATTGGCGAATGATGGCGTCACAGAGCTACACAATTACATTTGTATTGTAAAACCTCACATTTAAGGTGCACCCTGAGTCTTATTTTGGGCAGTGTGATACCGTAAAACTGATACCGTAAAATCGTGTTCGACCAAGACGACCCCTGTCATAAGCCAGGTTTCGAGTTTGGGAAAATGTTATAAGCAAATTTAGGGTAATATTTCAATACTTTCCTCTACAATCTATATTGATAAAACCTGGCCATAAGCTGGGGGTAGACTTTGGCAAAAAGTTAAAAGTGGTTTTTGATAAAAAAAATAACAAGAAAATACCAGCTAATGACCGGGGTTTTTACGTTATGTTATTCTTGCCTATAAGGTACACTCTGACTTGAGGCAGTTTCTGTCAGGTGCAGCAGGCACCATAATGTGAGGTATTCAGAGATGCCACTTTTCCTGGCTTACAAGGAATTCCTGGTTTTGTCTTCAAGATTTCTGTACTAAATTATATTGATTTCCCGGGACAAGATATCCAAATGCCATTTTTGTCGGCCGGCCAGTGGCATCTCTGGGTATTATGGTATATCCTAAGGCCTCCCTAACATCAAAGTTTATATATCTCTGTAATGCACAATGCCTTTTGGTGTCGTGATGCGCCTGCTGCATTCATATGCATCTTGCCGACCCCAACGAGTTTCCTGATGAAAGCCCAAAGGGTCTGCATGATGCTGGCAAGTAACTAATGCATCATGACTACATTTTGTCCTTAATACCACTATTATAAGATAATTAGAATATAGTGTGCTTTTGTTAAATTTTGATCAAGGTAAGGGGAATAAGAGAGGTACTACTGAACAACCTTTTCCAGGTAAAAAATAAATCAATTGAAAAAATACAAAGTTCATTTTTTCATTGTTTTGGAGTTTTTCCAAGTTGATTATTAAAATTCAGCTGTTGATGAAAAATATCTTGTTCATCATAAGTTGTGAAAGTGAATTAATGTGTCTTTTCTTTTCTGTGTATCCAGCGTGGCGGTGAGGTATCACTTTCGGACTGCTTCGAGCTCTTCACGCAAGAAGAGAGTTTAGATGGGGACGAGAAACCGGTAAGTGATTCAAACTGTATCTATAGATAGATTAAAGTCCTGACTAATATCAAATCTAAATTACTATTGCATTTCCTCCTTCCATTATAAGTCTCAAAGAATAGATAAAAAAAAAAAACAGAAAGGAGGAAGGGTCATTTATTTTGTAGAAAGTTTTGATAGTAATACTAACTGGTAGAGGTCAAGTCCTTTATTTTCTTTTGGTAAAATAATCTGTAAGGAATTGCAAACTTTTTCACCTTGTGTTTCCTTTTCTTTTCACAGACGTGTGCGAGATGTAAAACGCGGCGGAAATGCACAAAAAGCTTTTCTATACAACGATTTCCCAAGATCCTTATCATTCGTATCCTTTAGTCAAGATTTACAGTCAACACAAGAGCACACCAGCAATACTGCAACTATTGTGTACTTAATATAATCTAGCGATGATAATTGCCCTATTTTCTAATTTCTTTCTTCTTTTTTTTTTCTTTTATTTTTTATTTTTTTTGCATATGTCACATTGAACATTCATGTACCAAAAGAAGGAGACTATAAACTACTCTATTCCTATATACAAATGTGTTATTGGCTCAGGGACCACCCTGAGTCTATACCGCCGGGTAGGTGGTGGCATTGGAAAAAAGTCAGTTATACAATTTTCAATCTCAATTTTCTACAAGAAACAAAGCATGTAAAAAAATAAAATTACCATACATGAGTACCGTAAACTCCCGCGTATAAGACGCGTCCTCTACGCCAAACAAATCCCTACTGCGTCTTATAGGATTTCCTCAAGTTTGGGGTGCGTCTTATATGCGGGGTTTTCCAACATCTCATTTGGGAAAATGCGCCGATGACAGCTTGAACTCATAGCGCCAGCACCGCGGCAGACCGGTCACTGTAGATTTGCTCGGCGGGGAAGACGCCGACCGTGTGCCGATGACAGCTTGAACTCATAGAGCCTGCACCGCGGCAGACCGGTCGGTGTAGATTTGCTCGGCGGGTTTGACGCCGACCGTGTACCGATGACAGCTTGAACTCATAGAGCCTGCACCGCGGCAGACCGGTCGCTCGGCGGGGAAGACGCCGACCGTGTGCCGATGACAGCATAGACTCAACATTGCGGTGTGGCTTGCCGGGGTGTAGGGACGCATGGGCCGACGACAGCATAGACTTAACATTTCTTTTAATTTTTTGGGGGTGGAGGGTGGGGGGGTGCGTCTTATACGCGAACCCCCCCCCCCTGCTGAGTTGGGGGGGCGTCTTGTACGGGGGGTTTTTACAAATCAATTCAGGGGGGTTGGATGCGTCCTCTACGCGAACCAGCCTACCGTGAGTTTGGGGAGCGTCTTCTACGCGCACCGCGTCTTCTACGCGGGAGATTACGGTAGTTCATATATCAGTCTTTAGTTACAGTAAAGAAAAAAAATTCAAAAACCCATCCATGAGTTCATACAAAATTAAGTAAAGAAAAAAGTCATTTCATAAAAATATCTTCTCCAATCCAGTCCTCCATAGGTTTACCTCCGGGCTGGACTTTTCTCTCTTTGTTCCTATGTGTTTCAAAAACAGCGTCTAAAAGTGAGACGGTTTGGACGCCTTTCAAAAAACGCGGGAAAATTAACCCTGAGCCCTCTGTGCCAATGCACGTCGTTGAATTTTTACTCTTTCAGTCCTTCCGGCAATTCTCTCTAGAGGTCTTATACTTGATAGCTTTTTGTTTCCCTTAGCTTAAAACCAATAGAGATGAGCAAGACTATAATCACCCTTGTCACAGTTCATCTCTAAAGCTGATGATAGGATATCAAAGAAACATTCTCTCATGACGCACCAAAGCAATCTCACCAACAGGAGGGCGGTCTTTCTATTTTACTGTAATAATATTATTAATAAGAAAACAAAGCTCCTTGACCAGTTTCGCACAGACCTGAAGCGTTTCAATCCAGAGTCCTTCGTCCGAGCCAAACTGTCTACACTCGTAGACTTCCCACTCAAAGATCTTGATCTCAGCAAGTTTGCAGCAGATAGGGGTGAGTATTAATTATCTCTAATTGTTTTTTTTTGTTTGTTTTTTTTGTCCAAAAACAGTAATTGTATTTAATAACTATTATAGGAACCTTTATGTAATCATCGAAACAGGAGAGGGGCGGCTTCCCTTGGCCATCTTAAGAGTTTTTTTTTTCAGTTTTGCATTTCCCCTCTTTCTTGTGTCGATGCCCATATGCACCAACCCATTTATGTATAATTAGATTATTCAGACCTACATCTTGAATTCTTGTGATCACATTTTGATTAAAAAAAAATTAAGCACAGTGCATGAGGGGGACAAATTCAAATTTTTAAAATTTCGTGCAAGTGATCATTTACCTTTTGTCAAAATAGTGTATTGAAAAAGCATTCACCACATTCATCATACTCTAAATTCCCCAAAAAAAGCCGCACCCTCGTATAAGCTGCACCTTGAGTATGTGGGCTTGAAAATTGGCGGTTTAGTACTGATATTTAGTATAAGATACCCTCATGTAAGCTGCACCCTGGCTTTTTGAACCTATAAGCCACATGGAAGCATCTGTTCCTGTATCGGGCTTCCCTAGCCCACTTAAAGGGGTCTATATCTTCTCTTTGCTATCCCCTCAGGATGTGTGGTGCACATATATGTGCGGGCACTGACACGTTCCTCTACGAATTGTGTAATGTAGTTCTCGCCATGAATATGACCTTAGTTGTCGAAATGGCGTTAAACATCTATTACTCACTCACTCATTGTTCCTGTATAAGCTGGTTGCTTCATATAAGCTATGTCTTATACGACAAAGTTTATGGTACATGCTTGTCGACCTGTTGAAGCAATACAGTTCAGAAACAGTTCTCTATTCACCATAGGGCAGTTCACAGGTTGGTGTTCACAAGGTAACTGATGTAATTGTCATCTTTGTTTCAGGCCAGGCGCCAGTTTTGTACAATCTGTATGCAGTGTCCAACCACTCCGGTACCACCTTCTCCGGCCACTATACTGCTTACGCTAAGAGCAATAATAATAACCAATGGAATTACTTCAATGATACACGGTAAGCACATCTATAATGCATAAAATGTAGCAGTCTATCCCAAAGACTCCAAAGTCACACAGTAAAAACAGGAGGCAGACAGGTTTAATGTACATTTTGAAAATCTAGACATTTTGATCAAAAAGATTAAAGAACAGTACATTCAGAAAGTAAATGCAAATTTTATAATTCCATGAGGATCATCATTTACCATTTCTTTCAGGGTTCATGTTTGTAGATATGTAATTGCTTTAGTTGCTTTACCTTGCATTGTTACTGAAATATCTGTTGTTAACAATATTAGTTTTTAACAATATAATTTATACGAATGGCCCCCGCCATAACTGAAGTTATCCAGTTCTGAGGCACTGGTGTATTTTTGAATGTCAAAAGCTAAAAACTGTGATACAAACAAAACTAAATCTCCCTTGTGCAGTGGTCATTGCTTCATTCTCTCTCATTTTACCATTTTCCATTTTGTTCTCACAGGGTCAGCCAGATTTCAAGTAATCATATCAGGTCGTCCGAGGCATACGTTCTCTTCTACGAGCTAGCGGGTGGGAGTCACCCTGCTCGTTTGTGATGATGCAAAAACCCTAGGGCGGGCAGCACCTCCATATCATGACATATCTGTGATGGCCGGGGTCATGTAGCTCTGGGCGCTGCGGGGTATTTGTGACTGTCCGGCCATGGACTCATAGACCAAAGACACCACTCACTTTGTTACTTATGACGATATTGTAAGGCATTCATTGTCCTGCACAAAAAAAGCTGTTATCCTTTTTGTGAACATTTATATATGACCTTGGTGTGACTTTGATATGACCTTGGTACAACTCCGGTAATGAGACTTGAGCAATATAAAAAAATTACACAGCGAAGCACCATAACCACGTATAACTCTCTCCATGCACCAAATGTTGAAGACGAGGGAACCTAGGATTGCGTCTGCCCCATGCAAAAAGCACACTGAGCTTTTGAGTGACCCCTACTTTGGATTTTGAATGTCTGGGTATATATAGGAAGAATAAACATGCCCAATATACACTAATGGATCTATAAAGAAAGATCCGGCTCGAGTAATGAACTTCATTTACGTCGTTCACTTCGATATGGGGAAGGTACATTGTGATTGATATTGATGTTAGTTTAATGGAGAGCTGGTATCCAGCCAACAACATAAACTACAACAACAGCAACATAAACTACAACATAAAACTGCAACATGAGCAATCTGCATGCTTCCAGCCTTAGTGATATATGTTCGGAGAGGAGCTATTTTTATACGTGGAGATTCTTCCAAGGACTATTTTATCGAGGAATATATAAGAGTCGTTGACCTGACGGGGGGAATGTTAGTGAGAATGAAAGATTGAGGTAATCCGACTGAATGAGACTTGAAGTGTCGAGGTCTGTCTGTGATATGTTGTATTATACTGCACGGCGGGTCTCTCCATGTGTGCTGATGTTAATTTATTTCGTTGTTAAATGCTGTATAAAAGTGTGGAAGTGAATGCCAGTGGAAAAATCAGCTCATATATATGGTATTTACTATAAGAGGATCTTGACTCAAAATCTAAAAATAAAAAAATTCATGAAATGATTCTTCTCACATTGTAAAAAGAAAAGAAACCTGAACATGGATATACATGGAATATATAAGATGAGAGAAAGTGACTCATGTGTCCATGTCTGAAGGGAGCATATCCTTTTTGCATTATAATCTACTTTATACACAGACATGGTCTAAATTAATTAATCAATTGATTCAGCTCACTTCCCTGTGGAATAATGCACTTTTCTGATAGAAGCTTGCAGAGAAAATATCTAAATTGAATAATGTTATATGTACTACAAGGGTAGTAAAACCCACCGTATTTTTGGATGTCTTTCTTTAGAAACATCAGTCTTGGGTGAAATTCAGCAGTTGGGAGTTTCTACAGGTCATTCCTACACCCTTTACTAGGATGTATGTTAGAAAAAATGTAAGATAGTATCATTTATGAGGTACTTTAGACAATATAATGTACCCAATATGTACTTTAATCACTGCTTGTATACCAAAACCGTATAAGGTATTATTAATGTTCTAATGAATAACTTCTCATAATAGAAAAAAAGGTGTGCTGATTGATATGCTATTCACACCAATCGAGTTTCAGGATACACAACATTTTGAGTCAGTGTGGTGTGAAAGGGTACATGAAGTATTGTCGAACGAAGCAATAAAATATGTGTGAAAATGAGCTGTTATTTATAGTCACCTTGTCAACCTCAGTATTCAGATAGGTGGTGCACCGTTAGAGTTCAATCGATTTTTTTGTTTGTTTAATTGTTACCTTAATCACAATGCTATTATTGTATATCACCTTATAATATGAGTTTTTACTGCTTGTTTTTAGCTGTTTTCTGCTTGCCACTGTGTTACCATGAATGATTTGATAGGTACTTGTTCTGTTACAGTTCTCACTTGTAGAAGATAAACAATGTGTACCTTTAACTGTGCCTGTAGATTGAAACTAGTGTAATATTGATATTTCATTGTGGCAGTACTTATTGAGAATATACATGTGAAATGATATACCAGAATGATTTATGAATTTAGAATATTTTATACACTGTGTTAAACAATAACAGGGTATGTCAAACCAATGTCAGAAAATCCTAACACAGTTGGAATTATAGAATAGTATCATTAAAGATAATACTGTTAAGACTTTGCTCAAAACGTACTCCCATTAAGAAAAATGTACTGAATGAGCCTTCTAGACTGGTTGCACTTACATTTCTAGAATGACTAAATAAAGTATTCTCCTTGTATTTCATTTATTCCAAAATGAAGTCTTATAGAATTCACATGTCTGTTATGTAATACATATTACAGTGTTCCTTTTCCAAAATGATTTTATGTAAAACAAATATGGGCCTAACAAAACTGGTAAAAGCAACCTGTGATTAGCAAATCCATATCTCAGAAAACTGTATCTACGCAAGGTAGTAGAGCGATACCCGACTTCCTGACAACTCTAACAGTTGGTGTAGTCCTTATCTACCGGAATCAGAAAGAGTGCATAGAAATCCACCATCGTATGATGTTGCAATGAATTAAGATTTCCACTGTTTACAAATTACCGTACAAAGTAATGTAACGACAAAATTAGTTTACCAAGTCACAAGCACCGAATGCAATCTGGTAAATGGTGGTGGGAAATTTAATGAATGCAAGTTGTGTTGGAGCAGTTATTAGCTGTGCTGATATCCATCAAAAATAGTTGAATGAGTATGTCATATCTTGCAAAAGTATGTGATCTTAAAAAGCTGCATAGTAAATTGATAAATTATAGCCATACTGCAAAATCCCCGCTCATAAGCCGACCTCAGTCATAAGCCGGGGTAGACCTTGAGGAAATGCTATAAGCTTATTTTGAGACCTTATTTTAACTTTTTTTTTTTTTTTTTTAACCACCCCCCCACCCCAACTAGCCACAGCAGTGGCCAAAGAAGGATTGAGTATGGGGAATCTTGGGGGGAAGAGGGTTTTAAGCTATTGTAATAAACCAATTTAGAGGCCAATTTTAAAAAAGGCAAGAAAGGCTTGGCTTATGACTTGGGTTTTACAGGTTATCTTGATGCATGATCCAACCCTTGTGATCAATTCACTAATGCTGTATTTAGTCGTCGTACCGAACCTTGGGGGGTCAATACACTCCCGCAAGGTAGGTATGAGAGGTGCTGCTGCAGTGCTTGTGAGTTATTCAAAGGAGCTGTGGATCATGAAAACAAATGAGACTGTAGAAGGCACTTAGGGTAATCTACAATAGCTATTGTATCCATTTTACAAAGTATGTCTGAACCTGCGAGAGTGCGTACATTGCTTCTTCGACAATTAGGCATTATCTGGCAGTGAGGGAATTATAGTGGCAAATGTTAATAATTTATTGTTCTTATTATGTTATTTAGAATTTTCTACTGTTTAGTTATATTTTATATAGTTATGTAATCATCATACTCATATATAGAGTGATGGAGTTGACACTGCTAGTAAAGTCTATGTATGACAGTTAATAGAAAGAAGTCAACTGTAGAGCCACTAGATTTGTTATACTTTATTAGTTATTTGACTAGGACATTTCTTACCAAGAGAGGGAAGGAGGGAAGATTGTTTCTTATTGACAAAATAGCAAATAACACATGTTATTTTTAGTATCACTTATGTTGTTTTTTTGTTTCTGCAAAAAGTATTACAATGTAGGACATTACCAGTATAATAGGAATAAAATGTCTTTTCCCTTGTATTTGATCCTAATGCCTATTTCTATGTTCTGATGTCAATTTATTCACAGATATAAAATAAAAGAAAAATATGAAAGTAAACTTAATCCTAATGCAAAATTAGTCTTCACTACCCATGTAGAGGTTGAGATAAACTCTCCAGTAATAATGTATTCTCTAAGACTTTCTTTGAGTATTAAACAGTTTAAAGTATGCCATCTCTTTGATACAAAGTTAAGAATTACTCATTCATACCTTCCCACTTTCCCCTGTTGCGCAGAGGAGGGTTACTATAATAAGTTGTCGCAGTATGTAGTCGAGGATTATAACCATTTTAGGGAAGCGTAATGGTTTAACACACTTTTGTTTCCTATAGCCTTTAACAAGCTAAGAAGCCAAGGGTTGTAGTCACTATTTCATGTTAGTATCTTCACAGACTGTCTTGACTGAGTTGATGAAGTCACATTATGAGGCGTAAAATACCTGACACTGTTCTCATTGAAAAGTAAGTGAGACAAAATGATCTGGTTTTTACTTGACAATTGTGTCGGACCATTTTTATGGCCAGTATTAATTATATCAGAGATGCCACTTTTCCTGGTTTGTCAGGAATTCCTGGGTTTGATTCCAAGATTTCTGTATTGAATTATGTTAAATTCCTGGGAAAATGTGTCCAAAAGTCCAGTTTTCCCGGTTTTTGTCGTCCAGTGAGTGGAATCTCTGTATTATAGAGTATTGTTTCACCCTGGGGAACACAATGTACTTACGGATATTTTGCTGCTTGGTTTAACCCTTTAAGGACTGCAAGGTGCGTCAAACATCATGTTTATTTGTCGTTGATGTGCATCGATGCAGCCAAGATAAGCATTTCACTCGGGGTGTCTTGGATGACTCTTTGGGAATGTATCATGATACACAAATGCATTCAGCACTGGCATGATACCGCCCCCCCAAGAGCTTCATCAATGTATCAACACAAGAAAATAACATGGTGTATTGACTCATCAGAGAGCCCCTTAAGGGTAATTTGGCCAAAACATATCAATTGGCATTGTTAGGGAGTTTTAATTGCATGCATCACAAGGTTGAAGATGTGATTTCTATACACTGCTACTGTTATATCTCTGTATTAATTATCATAATGTTGAACTGGCATAGGTAAAATGTGACTTATGGTATGAAATATGATGAAGGTTTTTCCCATTCCTATTTTTTTCATCTTTTCCCCCATTAAGGCCAAATAATGCATTAATACACCATGCATATTTGTCATCATTATTCATGCACCATGCTGAGCCTATGGGAATGTATCAACCCATGATGTTGGCATGATACATGGCCCTTGCAAGTAGACTTGCCTGGGTTGCTTTTATGCATCATGACGATGAATTTGCATAGCGCATTAATGGATTTAGTAACATTTAAAGGACTAAAGATAATGTATTATTTAAATCCACCCTTGTTATAATATATTTATACCAATTGGCTGTATTCCTAGATTCAGGAGAGAAGATGAGTTTGAAATGATGCGAAAAGGACAAAACAGCGAATTAAATTCTCTATGGTGATAGCGTATTTATCATAATATTGGACTCATTTCTATTGGTGCACCCTGATATGCATACAGTCCGATGAAGACCTGGGTGAGTGAATGTGTTTTAACCATTTTTACCTTTGTTATAATTAGTCACTTTACAAATCCTGATGTGTCTTTGAATATAAATAATGTGTATACCTTTAATAGAATGAGACCAGATCTCTCTACTATGCACAACACTCCAAATAATACATCATAATAAACTCAACATTTTTGAAAAGAGTCTTCATGGCTTCATTTTGTGTTTTTAAGCATTTGGATCTGACCCATACTAGTCACAATTTAACTATTAATAGGGTTAGATATAAGTGAAATTAGGCGATTGATCATATAAGTACATATATGTTGCTAATACTGCTGCAGCATGGAGGCCCCAAAGAGGTGAACACCCATCACCAACAAAAAACATTATACACCATACACCATTGGAAAGCTCTAAATTTGTAGATTTCAGATATGGTAGGTGTAAAAGTATCCAAAACCGTATTTTTGGTGAAATAGGCCCAAAGAAAAAAAGTTAAAATGATTATTTTAATTCAAAATAAAATGTCTTTTTCTTCAAAATGCTACTTATATCAGTGAATAATTATCCTCCTATCTGGGTTTCTCTCTTCTGAATTAAATGTGTGGAAAGGGAAATGTCCATCTAAATGACATACTAGATTAATTAGGTCAATAGGTCAACTGTTAGACACATAATCATAGGGGCATCATAGATGAAATATTGATCAACCTTAGATCTGCCCTTCAGTGCATCATTAGGTTTTTAGGATAGTCCATGAACATTGACAGATAAACAAATCTTTAGCAATTAAATCATTTTAATGAGTAATTAGGTCAGTAGGTTAAAGGAACAATTACCATAATACTTAGCATGATAATTGACAAGGGCAATATGTGAGGGGTTTTGTGGTCAAAGTCTTTATATGTGAGACGGGTTTCTATTGAGTTTGACTATGCAGACACTTTGTGCTGTGTTGCTAATATTCAGCATAACACTCATTTCCCCCTAAGTACATGTAGTTATAATATACATGTTTCCCCATTTTCAAATCACATACATACCCTTCCCACACCAGAACTATGAAGTAGTGTCTGAAATGTCCTCCCGAATTTCATGTCTTCCTGAATGGCCCCTAAGTACCCTGCCTAACCTTGATTTTCTATATGAATAATCTTCACATCTCCTTGGAGTTTTCAGATCTGGGCTATTTTGACCTGTAGATTCATGTGACCTGTGTCTTTGTTATTATTAAATGTGCATACTTTTAATAGAGAGTTATTACGATTCTGTGACCATATTTAGCCTGGAAAATCACTTTTCCTGTCTCTCCTGTGTATACTGATATATTTAACTATCCCAACTATATTAGTTATCAAACCCCAAAAGAAAACTAATTGTCCAGTGTGTAAGAAATTCAGTTCTGCCTCATGGTTTGAACTTGCAGGAGGTTCCAAATGCCTGAAATGTCCTCCCGAATGACCTGTCTGGGTAGTGACATTTAAGTAATATACCAAGCTAACGGCTTGATTCACATATCTTATATAATATAATAAAGAGTACCTTCCTAACTGTATGCCCCTTTTATGCAAAACATAAAGTAACAAATGTTTCAGAACCTGAAATTCAGTGTAATAAATGTTTCAGGATCTGGAATTCAGTGAAAATCCAGTCTCAGGCCTGTAGGAAGCGGCCCCATGGGTGAAGCAAAAGTCCAAATATTCTAGCTTTCAATGTCTGAACCCAACCGTTTTACTCAGTACTAAAAGATGATAAAAAAAGTGGACCAAATATATTAAACAATTACTTTTGCAGGCCTAAAAGGAAAATACGAGCCAGGATCATTCAGGGAGACCGGGTTTCAAGGGTATAGGTTAAGGGCATTGACATAGCAATGGTTTTCAGATTTAACTCAAAATATTTCAAGGGGAGCTATCCTAACACCTATAAATTACGCACAAAGAATAGCTTTGATATAGTCCATACTTTTTTCCCAGATCCTCCCTCCAAACCGAGCTCTAGTTGGATACTCTCTTTGATTTAGTACTAATTCAATATATGATCTTCCCGCCTATAAAGCACATCCCTAACCTTTTCTGCTTTTGTAAGGCACACCAGGGGACTATCCTCACATATAAGACATGCCCTTATATGCAGACTATTAGAGTATTTTCAATTAGTATTGATAAATGTAGATGGCCTCACTGCTTGTAATCAACAAGGGTCATAGTCAACACTGTTTAAGGTTTAAAGCATCCAATCCACTGAAAAAATTGTTTGGTGAAACATTTCCTCTACATAGAAACAGTAAATGAAATATCAAGAATTGGTGATGTGTCTACAGTGATATACACTTATTGTGATCACAATAAACAATGGAAACTGTGTTAGTGATATAGGTTAGGCTGGCCTAGCCTATGTCGGTCAAGGTCACTTCAAAAGGACCGTTGGCTTTTCTGCCTCATAAATCTATATTGAACTAATTATTAACCTGCCAAAGTAATTGGAGAGAGGAGTGTAAGCTGCCAAAATCATTTATCATTAAGTTGCCTAAAGAAGGACATTAGTGATTTTCAAATGTGAAGTAAACAAGAAAATATAGATGTGAGAAAGCAATATTTAATTCTATGGTGGTTATAATACCTGAAAGGCCACAGAATGTAATCAAATCTGACATAGCTACAGATTATGATTAGATCTGACTTAGATGAGGAAAAGTGTCAAATGTAAGTATATACACAGTGAGATCTCAAAAGCCTGTCATGCTCATGTCATCTGAAATATTGGTTGATTTTGAGACAGACAGAGCATCAGGTGAGAGGTTGTCCATAAACAGCCCCACCCCACCTCTGTGCAGCCTTCCACCCCCAGACCTCTCGACTCCAGACCTCTACCCAGTAGTGGAAAGTGGTGGATTTAGACATGGAGAAGGGCTCAACAAATCCCTGTGTCCAGTTCCCGGGACTTAAAAATATTTCTCTGCACACAACTTTTTTTAAAGCTTTTTCCAGTGGACATTGAGTCATACAAATCATCCTGCTGGACACAACCTGGTTTTGCCTTGGTGTCCAGTGGACACACAAATCTCAATGTGATTTGTTGAACCGTGATGGGGTGCTGGGTTAGACACACCCTGCACATGGGAATTTATTTGATAAATTCTTCCCAGATAATTAATTTTGATAAAAAAAATTGTGAATTAAACTGAATTAAAAATGATTTAAGACTTTTTTCCTTCAGGTTCATATTTTGAAAAATACGGTCTTTTTTTACACCTGGCATATTCATAATCCTGACATTCCAAGCTTTAATTTGGTATATAGCATGTTTTGTTTTTCTTTGGTGATGGGTACAACTTGAAAAACAGCTCCTAGCTCAGCCATGCTGCAGCAGTATAAGCAAACAATCAATTAGAATATCTGTTGCTAGGAAACTATTTATCCCAGCAACAATTCAAGGATGCCAGTTTTGTTATGTCATTGACTCTAGTCAATGACATATATAAGAGTATGGTAACTGAACCCTGATTCTGCTAAAATAGAAAATTACACACTTGCACGGGCAGTAACTATATTTGCAGATGGTGTGCAGTTGGCTATCACAGGCACATTAGAATATAGTGAAATGCTGAGTGTGTGTTTCATGCAGTCTAACACATTTGGCCCATGAAGAGGTATGTAACATGAGTTGGGCATGCCCAGTGCAGTCCTGACAGGCACTTATAGTCAGTGTTCACATAGTTGGCAGATAATCATTGCAACTTGTGAGAGTTAACATGAATTTTTAAGGATTTTGTGTATATCCCAGTATTGAATCTTATTTGGACACATGATATATTGAATCTAAAACAAATATCTATTCAATATTAATGTTAAATCTGAGTTTAACATGCTGTCACAGAAGATAGCCAACTTGGTTGATACATACTATGTGGTAGGGTAACATGTTCACAGGTCATAGCTGTCATTATACAAACAAGGAAAGGTGCAAAGAGGATGAGTCCTAGTTCCAGCCGCTGACCAGGATCACTTTAACCCTTTAAGGGCCAATAGTGCAAAAATGCCTATTTGTTGTCTATTTGTTGTCTGCATATGCAGCAATGACATAGGACATAGACAATGACATACATAGACGCCAATGACAAAATAGGCCAGTGGCCTAAACTTAACCTTCATATATACCTAAGGGTGAATTTAGGAACTGGGTCATTAAGTGTTCTTTTAGTCCTTTTAAAGCATTGCTAGGGAAAAAAAACAGTTATTATGGCAACAAGAAATACTTTCGGTACTGCAACCCTATTGTAGAGTTAATCCTAAAAGTTCACCCTACCAAATCTCAGCCTTCTGTCCCATATTTGCTATGATAGCCTCCCTTTACCCATCATAGTAATCACCCATGTGCAATTTGCCTATGATAGGTCTGTCTGCATCACAGTTTTTGACATGCTAGGCATATGTATGAACATCAAGATAGGCCTATGTCATGAATCACCCATGTGAAAGATCATCGCAATAGGTGCCTATGCTAGGGTGTTACATATTGGGCCGCTGGATCCACGTCCAAAGTGCAGAAACCTGTGTATTTCAGATTATGTATCACATATATGTGCTTCTCAAAACGTTACTATACATCACCTAGAGATGAATATGGTCTTGAATTAAAGCTAAGGAATCAGTGCATGTGACAGGCATATATATATATATATATATATATATATATATATATATATATATATATATATATATATATATATATATCTTTCTTTTAGCCTATACATTCATGTTGTTAGAGACCTGTAAAATACAGGGAGCTCTCAATTAAACTGTGCGTGGGCAGTCAGTCTATGACACCATGTATAGCCTCAATAGCAACATTATATACCACCTCAATCAATGCCATTTCGGATTGCATTAGTAGTTCAGTCTCCAGTTCAAAATCTATCTAATAAGGTTTCCCAGAGTATAAGGAAAAAATAGTAATTCCATAAAAGTTCACTCGACCTTTTATAACTATGATATCTAATATCAAATTCATCTGTAATATTTTCCATATCTAATGATGCCTTCTGCTGCACCTAAGCCCACTTATGGTAATAATATCACAAGGAATCCTTTACCTTGTCATGTCTAAAACATAAATATTGAAAGATATTGACTCATACTTAATTATTGTGATGAAATTACAGCTTAATTTATCATACATTTTGAGATATATGAATATGAAGCAATACATTTTACTCTAGCAGGCTGTTTGCCTACACACAGAGTGACCATTCATGGTGTGTCATACTCCACTGACTCCTATATATAGTGAACAAGTAATCTATGGATAACTCATGACGCGTGTGTGTTAGTGAAGGATAATGACACGAGGCCGTAGGCCGAGTGTTATTAGCCTTTGCTAACACACACAAGTCATGAGTTATCCATTGACTACTTATTTTATACCACGAAACCAATAAATAATCAATAGAATACCAGTAAATTCAATTTGAAAACAAAAATTATTCCCCCTCCCCGGGACTCGATGCCAGCCATTGTGTGTGTACACAGGTACATACACCTCCTTCCCCGGCAGCGGACAGCGACAGCGCCCGTCTCGGTTTGGACAGGCAGCGGCACACGGCTAAAGATTTCAATGTGTCTCGCTGTTATGTATCGATATAACATTTTGCGTTCGCGCAGTCCGGTCCGCTCGCTGAGGAAGACGATCTGTTTTGATCGAAGCGGGGCACTGTCGTCAACGGAAAATGTCTAAATTGAGGAGAAAATGGCGGAGGATCGTCCACCTCGGTTCGTAACAAATATCAGTGTATTTCATGGCTTTATTAGGTGAAATAATTAATTTAATGGTTGAAACATGGTATAAACGCCATAGTACATGGCTTGGGTTCCACTCAGTCCTTCTATCCCCTGGATAATTAAGGACCTAGTGGAAGCCCAGCCATGCATTATGTCCTTAATATAGCTGCTATGGGCCAATAGTGCAAAAATGCCTATTTGTTGTCTGTATATTATGCAGCAATGACATGCACTATTGGCCCATGGCAGCTATATTAAGGACATAATGCATGGCTGGGCTTCCACTAGGTCCTTAATTATCTAGGGGATAAAAGGACTGAGTGGAAGCCTAGCAATGTATTTTGCACACGACTACTACAAGTGTTCTCAATGGGATCCACTAGTTAGATATTACCCATGGTAATACTTTAATTTTCCATGTAACATCTAGCTACCTATGCCAATATTACTAGGTTATTCACCTATACTTGTGAGTTTATTATGAAAACTCATCAATGTCCAGAGCCCTTAGCCATGATAGAACTATAAATAGATATCACAGTTATTATCCAATTAAAAGTTCCTCGTGACAGGCATGTCTATTATATACCACATCATTCATCCATGTGAAAGATGGGCTTGCATTCAGCTTGGTATTCATCTTTGTATGAAAGCTCCTTAATGGTGATATAATCGCAGCAGGTATATACAGTGGTCACACAGTGTTAAATGCTCAGACCGTATTATCCAAATGTATCGCAACATGGGGTTTAAAGAGCTCAGGAGGGTCTTGCCAAAAAGGTAACGTGAACCCCAAAACAAAACGTGCACGTATTTGTATTGCTAAAAGATTGTATGGATAATCGTTTAGATGAAACGTGCACGTTTTTTCACTTCTCAAAAAGAGTTTTCCTTACATTTTCAGTATTTTTTTTGTCAACACTATGTAAACGTGTAAGGCCATACAAATTTCCCTCAGTACTCTCGTAAACGATTTACAAAAGTTCTTCCTCGTCTGCTTTTGGCAAGACCCTCCTGGTCTGAATCAGCTGGAGTATACTTCTTACAATAGGCGTGTAGACATCACCTTTAAAATTAAGTTCATACACTTTTAATAACAAGTCGCCCAATGGAGCCAATCATTAAGCTGGTATTGGTACATCACAGCCGTCACCTATGTGAAAGTTATTGGTAACAGCCCAGTCTATATCACATATCTATAGGTTTCATGATATGAAAGTTCATTTTATTGTCATATTAGCCTATCAGACATGTATGTATGAAATGGTCAAGTCCTTATACAGACCAAATGATATCTTGCATTTATCACCCATGTGAAATTTCCTCTTTGATATCACAGTAATTGCCCATGTGAAAGTTCCTCTTTGATATCACAGTAATTGCCCATATGAAAGTTCCATGTGATATCACATCCTATGTAAAAATTCATTGTAATCACAGTAATCAACTTTCACAGTCATCACCGAAGTGGAAGTTTCTAGTTATAGGCCCACTTAAATGATAGAGATCAATGATGTGATCATTTCCTATGATAGGCCTATGCCACTGTAATTACCTAGACCTACGTTGAAGTGTCTTGCTATGGGCATGCATTTGATATCATTGAAATGAAAGTCCATGTGGTAGCTTGTCTATTACATTTATCACCCTTTTGACAGTTCCTTTTAGGTAGTACAGTAATTGCTTTTGTGAAGGTTCACTTTTGATATCACACTAATTGCCCATGTGAAAGTTTCATGTGACATCAGTAATACCCCATGAGAAAGTTCCCTTTTGATATCACAAAAATGCAAAATATTAAAGTTCACTTTGATATCAAAATGATCGCCTATGTAAAGTTCCTCTTTGATATCACAATTATTATGCAGGTGAAAGTTCCTCGTAATATTGCAGTAATTAGTTATGTGCCAGTTCTTTGTGATCACTGTAATTACCTATAGTTGTGAAAGTTCTCTTCCTGATACTCCAGTAATCATGAAGTCAACATTCCTTTTTGAAAATCATGGTTATCACAAAGTAGCACTTCCTTTTTGATATCACAATATTAGTTAGGGCCTATGTGAAAGTTCTGTCTGGTTCTGTTGATATCACAGAGGCTAATCACATTTGTAAAATTCCCTTCAGGTATATAGTCCACTGTAATGATATTGGTCATTGGTTTGCATCGCACAGTGTCCATACGGTGAGAAGTGTAGTGTCAGCGACATCAAATGCATCCATGTACTGGGGTACCTAGTCCACATTCCCGGTCATCTCATCCTAAATAAGCATTTCTCTGTAAGAAAGAGTTCATTGTTTAACAACAAGGGCCTATTTTGCCTGATGCTAGCATTGATACATGATACATGATATATATATATATATATATATATATATATATATATATATATATATATATATATATATATATATATACGTTTTTTTGGCCTGGATTTAGTGTATTCCTTAGCTCAAAACCGTCTAGACCAAATAAAGTTAAATTGTTTAATAATTAAAAACAAAACAAAAAAATGTGCTTAACAAATACACATATCAATTCAAACAAAACTACATTCAAACTAAAGATGTTTTATACGCTAAAATGAATATCTGTTGTCCTAATATACCGTATTAATACCCTGCGTATAAGGCACACCCCACGCACAAGACACGTCCAGATTTTATGGATCTGGACGTGGAATTTTAAAATGAAATAACTTTTGTTGTAATCAATCAATGGATTTTCAAAAGTCAAAAACCTATGGGTGTGTAAGATGTCTTAGAATGGTCTGAAACCACTTCTGAATCTATTGGAAGCATTGGTAAGATATTTTCTTTAATTCTTTTCTCATCCTATCACTTATCAGGGGATTATCCTTGCAGAGGCATAGTAAGCAAATCTTCATTGGGGGGGGGGGCAGAAAGGGCCCCATTGCAACCACCTTGAACTGTTGGCTGAGGCTCGATGACGTCTACATACATAATTATAGAATTTGTATAGAAAAGTAATATTTGGTGAATTTTGGATCCGTCTTTAGGCTCAGACCCGACTTTTCCTATCCCATCACCATATAAATCTAATTTGAGATGCAAAGTTTTAGATTCTTTTCCAATTTGTGTATGAGTTCTTGGCAATTTTTTTTGGGGGGGGCCAGACATATTCAGGCCCCACCTGCTTCATGATTGGGGGCCCAGGCCCCCCCTGCCCCCCCCCTTTTCCTATGCCCCTGGGCCTTGTATAAGGCTCGCCTTATATATGGGTCAGGTCGCCAGAAAGCAGTAGATTTTGTGTTTTTGGGGTCATTTTGGACTCTCATGGCTCTGGAGAAAGAAGTAATAAGCCAATCTTATCTTGTATAGTCTCATTTGATAGAGGACACTTAGTGCTATCAGAAAAATGTGAATTTGTGGTCATCCATCAAAAACTCCCTGACTTATAGCCTGCCAAAGTGAAAAAAACGGCCAAATTTGTTCTTTTTTGAGTTTTGGTATTTTTCACAAGTGTCCTGTATTGTATAAAGAACATCTGGAGTATCCCAAAGTTATTTTTTGTATTGTATATGATCATAGGCATCATTTCCATGAGGTTTGGACATGTTACTGAGTGAGAATTTTTCATCATGTGTCTTTGAAAATGGAAATCTCTAATTTGTAACGTCCGGTACCTAAATCTAAATCAGTTATAAAACATGGAAAAATGGAGCTTTGAAGTTTTTGTTATTACCCATATGAAGGGCCTTATTATCCCCTACTTTGTTGAAAAAATTGTGTGTCTATCTGCATTTGTCTCCTTGTGAGAGCAGCTTATGTGAAATAATTCTGATAAAAGTACCGGACGTTACGTAACGTCCAGTACTTTTATCATCATGTAAGAGGCAGTCTACTGTGGATGTATAACTCAGATTTTGTTCCATTTTGTAATTGAAGTCAATAATAGACATATTGGCCTTGTTATTTCATGTGTTTGTTATGCATAATGGAACATTCCTATATTACTGAGAGCAACTTTAAATACCTCTTATTTCATCATTTTGGTACCGGACGTTACATGACACAAAACCAGCAATAAAAATGGAACCGGACATCCTAAGTTGGTATTTTTTGGTTTTCTGAGCTGAAGGGATGTCCCTTCACAAATTTGTTAAGGTTATATAAAGTAATTTGAAAATTAATTTTCCAGGCCCTTCAAGGGCAAAATCTTACACTTTCTGACGACCTGACCCGTATATGTGAGAATTATATTACTTAACTAGATTAGTATGTTGGTCCCCTGAACTGTGGCTCCCTGTAACTACAAACAATATTATGTGTATACAGATAAAGGGAAATCTCTGACATGTCAGTCTAAAGGAAAACAGTGAATTGTTCAGTTATCTTTTTACTTACAGTTATTTTGCAATAAAATATGTCTTCTGATGTTTTAGGTTAATTGTATAAAAAATGAAGCATGATCCAATTACTGAAAAGAATGTCAATGATACAATGCATAATGATTTAACAAAGGAATTGAAAATTAACGGCATGCTATGTGCTTAGATCTTTATCTTAGCGTAACTTCCGACCTCACATTATGAAAAGAATTGGTAAAATCAAAGAAAAGGTTCTAGTGATAGTTCAAGTTCATGCACATGACAATCTGTTAATGGAGGTATATATAGATTAGAAGCATTGGTATATAATAGCAACCAAGAAACATAAACCTGGGGACATCTTTTACACCCTTAATGTAAGTAAAATATAACAAAGTACTCATACTAGGTCCTATTGATTGGTGTCTAATATTGAATATCATGCATTTAAGACTCTCCCGATAGGTATCATGCACCAATGGAAATGAAAACCTCTCCCCCACAATAGAAGATACCCATGGATGCCTCTTAAAATATGTGGAGGGCCAAGCATCAGATTGAGATATAGTGAAAGGAGGAAGCGTTTCTAACATGCTCAAACATTTCTGCTCATATCCCTTTCCCTTATCTTCCCTTCCCCTCTTCCCTCTCTCTCTCTCTCTCTCTCTCTCTCTCTCTCTCTCTCTCTCTCTCTCTCTCTCTCTCTCTACATTGTTTTCCCCATGTTCGTATCCATCAGACTTGTTCCCTAGAGGACTCCTGAAAATATAATATTGGCATATTAACATTAGATTCTCTTAATGATAAAATGATTTCTGGAAGAAGAAAAATGATAATTTGATACACACAAATATAAATGACAAATTGCATTTGAGTATCTCCAAAGTGAAGCATAGGGAGGTATTCTTTACAGGGATATGGAATCTGTGGACCTATTTATCTACTATATAGCAACTAGGGGCATGATAAGCAACTTACGAAATGGGAAGGGGGTAAGGGGAGTGGGCTATTATTACCTCTATGAGCGCAACATTTTAGGTCTGTACATCCTTGGTTTGAGGTTGGTCAAAATTGAAGGGAACTTGCCCCATCTGCCCGCTATCATCTGCCCCGCCTCAACACCCGCTTCCCATGCCCATGAAGATGATTGTAAATCCATATGAGCTTAACTTTGTAATGGCAATAAACAGTTTAAAATCTTAGAAAAAAAAGATCAAATTATTATCTATACTCACCACTTCTTTTTGCCACATTAGATGACCCCTTTATTAAATAACCACTCCATGTATCCCATGGCTCCCTTGAAATATCAATAAAAAAAGAGATTGCATCAAATATAATTCCTTAACAATATTTTCAATAGTAAATTTCAGATTGCACAATTTCACTATGATTTACTAATTGATGCTTACCTTATGCACTGCCAATGTGTTCACTGGGGGAGGTGTAAGAAGGAGAACCTCTCAGAACACTCACAATGTCCTTCGTCAAGGACATCCTTGCATACTAATATTTATAGGATTGGAATATAATTCTTAAATCATTACATGTTTCACTTCAAGAATGTACACGATTTCCTTTTTTATCAAAACAATTAGCTCTGACTAAATAAAATTGTGATTAGGCCTATCAGTTTTTTTTCTCAATCTGATCACAGGTATTCTTTTAAAAATATGACAAAGGAAATCAATATCTTCTTGATGAACATGATATCAGATAAATAAACGTTTGGTTGATTAATCATCATCTCTGTTTGACCAGACCCCACCACTGGGTGGATTAACCATACAATATGATGATAATATTGACTTACGACCAGGCAAGTCGTGTCGCTGTTGCTCCTCTTCTTGACATAGTAGTCGCGCAGTGTAGTTAACAACAGCACCATATTTCATACTATATAGGACCACACGGGACCGATCGTGTGTAATATCCACTAATCTTGCTCTATATCCTGCGTCATATTCCCCTGCAGTTGGACAGAATACAACAATGTTAGCCAGACCCTGGGCTTTGACCACCAACTGAAGAGTGTCCTCTGTAATTTGAAGTTCACTGGTGGCCAGAATCAGAATGCTGATTGGACGATGCGTGCTAGCCTCCTTTTCGATCAAGGTCACCGCATTGTTCAATGCAACATTTAAATTGAACTCCACTCGGCGATCTCCCCTTTCTTCTAAGTATGAGCTTGGCAGGTTCTCATCATTTACAAACCTTGATTGCGGATCATATTTTCCATCGCCTCGGATGATTGGTGCAATTCGGACATCATCCACCTTGGTCGATAGCCATGTTGTGACATCTTGGACATAGCCTTGGGTGTCCTGGCCGATGAAGATAACATCCAGTCGCGAGCCACACTTGGAGCGATTTTGAGCTGAATTGGTGTACAAAGCCATTGTAAAAATCAGGTTTGGTAAAGTATTTTACGGTTAGAATATGTATTTTTATACATCTCTTATTACCCTAAATCCTTGTGTATAAGATATGGCTTATAGACCCATTCAGACCCAGATGGAGGGAGGAACTATGGGGAGGGTGTCACCTCAAACCTCCCCAATGCTCTCCCAAAATTCTACAAGGTGTTAGAGGGATTCCGAGGCCTCTCAGATAAAAGTAGTTCTTTGAATTTTTAAAACCCAATTATAGATCTTTTTACCAAGTATGGGCCTGATCTACGACATGTGTTTACTGGAAGGAATTTTCAAATTAAATGCTGTTTTGTCAGTCATTTCTGTTTTGATCACACATTAGAGGCCTTGCACACCATTTCTAATCAGAATAGATGAGAAATGAGGACAAATTTTCATTTTAGGGCAAAATAGTTGATAGGAACAGCCGACAGTAGCGGGTAACTTGGCCTAAACAAGCCTATATGCTGCCAAATTTCCAACATTGTGAAGCATCATAGACCTTTGTGTCACAGAGAGGGTGTTTATAATATAAAACAAGTGAGAGAAACTTTAAGTTTTAAGTCGCATACTTGGTGAGAAGATCTATAGTAGAATAAAAGTTGAAAATTTTTACCAAGTCCTCAAAGTCAGGATATATGCGAGGAGTTTAGCCATTAAGAGTCAAGTTGAGCCCTATATTGTAACTCACCAGTGCTGCACAAGGGTCAAAATGATGCCTCAAGGCAGTTCTTGCAAGCCACTAACATTTACAATGGGATCAATAACAAGTAATGCAGCAACACATAGACCTAACATCCTGGTCCATCTTAAAAAAATGTTTTATACTTCAAATATGCAGAGGTCCCATATACATGCAGGGTGAAATCGTTTCTCCACGCATTTATGACATGAATTTCTTGGTCTTGGGCCACTTGGGCCAGCAATGGATCGTTAAATAATTTAAGAGCCGATTGGCCAATTCCAAAGGATTTTAGAAAAAAAAGTCCCTGACCTACAGCAAACAATACTTGCCACAGGCCACCCAGAGGCCATCCAGAAATTACGCCATTCCAAATTTGACCATTTTTGACCCCCCCCCCTCCCCCCTTGTCATGCTTTTTTTGCCAATTTTGTAATGCTAAATGTATGTAGAAAAATCAATTTCATTATGCCGGGCCTGTCCCCCCTCTAGCATGACGTTATTTGTTGATGTCCCCCCCAGTGTTAGTGACTGGCAATTGCTGTACAAAAGCAGGTGTGCTAAAAATTAATGGGTCAATATTCAAAGAAGCACTTTAGGGAGTGATCATTTTTTAACAACAGGGGGGGGGGCTGGTGGGTTTGCGCGTGGATGCGCGAAAAAAATTTGGACCCCCCCTCTCGAGGGGGTAAAATTTTTTCGACCCCACCCCATAAGGGACAAAAATCGCGCGCGAACGTCCCCTTTTAGCCTATAGTAACGCGCGGGGTTTTCCACTGAAAACAGGTGAAATTATTTTGACCCCCCCATCAGAGGTATTGAAAAAATTCTGACCCCCCCCTGGTCAAGGGGTTGAAAAATTCTGACCCCCCCCCCTCAAACCCACCAGCCCTCCCCCTGTTGTTAAAAAATGATCACTCCCTTACAGCAAGATCTTCACTTACCAATCCCACAAAGCACTGCTAAACTTGAGTCTAGTCCAAACTTCAGAGTCTCTTGAAGCACACTACCCCATTTGAATAGCACCAGTTTATCACTCCCGGTAATCTGTCCTAGGGCCTCCCTGGCCCCATAACTGCCAACTGCAACAATGGTGGCATGGTGTTTTACAGCGGACGCTAGTTCGAGAGTTTCTGTAGTTTTCAGATCGTTCACATTTTGTCCCGCAATTAACACAATAACTGCTTGTCTACCCTTCTCTAGCGGAGAATCATCATCCATGCCTCGCTTAACTTGCAGCAGAGCATCTTTAGCGGAAACCTCACCGATGCTCTGATAGTAGAAATCTGACTCATTGATTTTCTTTACAGCCTCATCCAGATCCTCCATCAAAGATAAATGCATGAGGAAAGTATCTCCATAGATGATTTGGCCCACACGTAAGCTGCAAACGACATCTGCAAGGCGCTTGGTGAAGCTCAGAATGAAGGCTCGTGTCAGATACCAGTTGTCGCGGGCATCTAGTAAAGACTCGCCCCTGACTTCAGCTACGAATACCACATCCAGCGTATCCGCACATGGGTACAACAGACCTGATAAGAAAAAAATGGAGTTAGAACTTAATGCTTTAAGGGCAGCTGATGCATTAATGCACCATGCCCTTGGTCATCATGATGCAACAATGGAGAGACTGGTTCCCAGCACTTCATCGGAGCATCATGGCAACCTTCCATGAGTTTGTGCATCAATCCCATAGGATTGGCATGATGCTTGAATGTAGCCGTGGCAAGCTACTCATCAGGGCTGCATTCATGCATCATGACGACCAATGCGCATGATGCATTAATGCATCAGCAGCAATTAAAGGGTTAACCCAGATGATCTGTAGTGCCAGCCCACTTGGTGAAAATTCTTTCTAACAAAAAATGTTGAAAAGGGTTAGGGAGTGATCAGTTTTTAACAACAGGGGGGGGGCCGGTGGGTTTGAGGGGGGGGTCAGAATTTTTTCAACCCCTTGACCGGGGGGGTCAGAATTTTTTCAATACCTCTGATGGGGGGGGGGTCAAAATAATTTCACCTGTTTTCAGTGGAAAACCCCGCGCGTTACTATAGGCTAAAAGGGGACGTTCGCGCGCGATTTTTGTCCTTTATGGGGGGGTCGAAAAAATTTTACCCCCTCGAGAGGGGGGGGGTCGAAAATTTTTTTGCGCGTCCGCGCGCAAACCCACCAGCCCCCCCCTGTTGTTAAAAAATGATCACTCCCTTAGGGTAAAAAAAAATCCAAGTCTTGAATAAGGACCGGAGATATAGCCTGGTTGAGATTGATGAGTGTTTTAGCCCTACAGGACTAGGCCAATACAGCATACCGTATGCGACTCATGGATGCCAAGTTCTATTTTAACGTTCGGTAAAAAAATGCTTTTCTTTTAATGAAAAACAGGTTCCATGTGTTTTAAATGTTTTTTTTTCAACATTCTTCTTTCAATGTTTTTACAAACATTTGTTAATTACATTTTTAAACATCACAATTGTATTTTCTAGCTTAGAAATAAAAAAAAGTAGGGATTTATGGAGTGAAACCGTGGTTATCTTAAGTTCCCAAAGCTCCATGCAGTTTCTGTAATTAATAACTAGGATAAAAGAGTGTCATTAGATACACGTCATAAGAAACCATACTATGGAAAGCTAAGAGGAAAGACATTGACATGGGATGGAATTGAAAATATGGCGAAAATACAGACTCTCTCTACTATGGAACCGCTCTGAACAGAATGTAAGCCGTCTCTAGCTAGCGCCACTGACCCTGTAACACTATGGGGAATGAGATCACTATGTAATGCTATAGGCAGGTGATCTTATCTTTGTGTAGAGGTCGGCGGAAAATGTCCTGGAGAAACCGGGAGTCGAACCCGGGACCCTCCAACCTGCAGGCGGAAGCTCTACCGCTGAGCTATTTCCCCGTCTGACATTCTCTACCTTCCACCTACGTCTGGATCGGTATGATACACAAAGAGGGGCAGCTTATACTGGCTAACCAGCCCCTGAGGGCTGGTGCAATCGGAATGGGGTAGATGGCCTACCACCATAGACTTACAGCCAGAGCTGGCCCCTACACTCCTCCCAACCAGCTTCAACCATGGCCAACCAGCACCAAGCATTCCTCCCAACCAGATCGGTTTGGGCTTTATCAAGCAGTGTGAGGCACTCTTGACTTCCCAGTTGACCTACCAGTACACAGTACTGCCAGGGTCGAAGCGTATCTGTATCATACTGTTCCAGGCACCTACACCTGGATTGGTATGACACACATGTAGGGGGGAGCTACCACCGGATGCCAGCCCCTGGGGGCTGGGATCTCCAGAAACGGGGCTGCTGGCCTTACGGCAGAGCTGGCCCCTACACTTGTATACACAGTCACTGATGGACGCCATAAGGACAGTATCATTAGCCCTTTAATTGTTTCTAGTTCTATTAGAGCTTGGAGTAGGATTATTTGGTTTACTATTAATCCCTAATCATTTTAAATCCACTATCACTGCATACCGGCGGCCGACTCCAGCCGCCAGCTGGCCACCATCACTGCGTGTGACGTCATGACGTCATGACGTCATGACCTAATTGGATCTGAAACAAGGCACGCTCAGATCACCTGCCTCTAGCATCAGGCAGATCTAGATCACCTGCCTATAGCACTACAAGTGATCTAATTTTCCATAGCATTACGGCCCTCATTGGATCAGTGGCACCACCTAGAGGCACATGATTTCTGTTCACAGGGCTCACTATGGCTACTCCATATTTTAGCATTGGGCGATCTCAGTCTCAATTTGCTAATATTGAGACCATACTCAGCCGAACTTTTGGGGAACTTAGAAACTCAAGTTGAGTAGCTCCCCAGCCAGCACACCCAAAGGTTCAATAATATAGACCAGTCAAATATTCGGAAACACTTGGCCCACAAACCTTTTTTCACCATAAGCAATAGTTGATATTCCCCTCTTCAAATGGCATTTTAGTTGGTGATATACCAAAATATGTGCATTGGCATTACCCATGCACTGTTAAAAATTTCCGTAGATTTTACAGAGAATCATTGTTAAATTTTACGGGTTTTCACTGTTATTTTTATTACAATGAAACACCCTTAGATTAGGTGATGTTACAGTGAATCTGTGTAAAACAGAAAAGTACCGCTATTTTATTTACGGTGAATCTTTGTCCTTTCGGAAGTTTCATATCTTCCCACTAGGTGGCCTCGGGGCTCACTTTGAGACTTTCTTCAATACCCTACACCCTAAACAGCTCAAATTGTCACAAAATTCAAAGCATATCCACTTTGGTTTATGCACCATGTCATCAAAATGCAAGTCTACATTGTAGTTTCATAGATTTCAGATATTCAAAAAAAAATCCAACTTTGTGTGGCAAAGGGGAGTTGCAGGGATGTCATAAACACCCATTATGTGGTAATAGAAAAAAATACATAGGCATATCACTGCAGTTTTTAATTCAACACAATTCTGAAGTAATCTATGTACTTAGATTATTCCTCCAAAGTTATGAAGGGCATGATGTGCCTCTCAAGGACTAATTTATAATTATAATGATTAGAATGTCCTAACACTAGGATGTCCAGATGAACTGTACATGCAACCAAATCATGTATTAAGATAACCTAGTCCATTGTGAATTTACAGTGGAATTTCTAAAATATCAAGCCAGAGGCTGAATATTGCTGTGAAAAGTTAATGGTGTATGGCATTGAAACCAAAACAATGTGTGATTAATTACCTTTAATCATTGTTTAGAAATAACGGTGAAATTCCGTAAAAATTACGGTGACATTGAAAAAACGGTGACCGTTAAAAAAACGGTGAAAGATTGGCAGCCATTGTTGCCAATGATTCTTCGTTTTTTCTACGGAAATTTTTTAACAGTGTGGCATTGGCAATTTACCAAATATGTCTATCAATACCATTCTACTTGAAAATGAAACAAATGAAAGTATAAAAAGCTATCATCTAGTTTTCATTCTAAAGTAGGGTTAGGTCTCCACCTGAAAAAAGTGTGACCTTCCAGGCACTAGAATCAACGACTTTTGGATATAGGGTCCAATGATCAGCCAACTGAGCTAACTCGGCAGCTGTGATAGTTGTAGTCAAAATGATTGAGAGATAGTTGAAAGAGGCATTATTACATTATTACATGAAATATGTCTGTGCCTTTACATGGGTAAAATGTGATGCTTGACGGAGGGGTTTTAAAAAGTGACGGACAGCGACAAATTCAAAGGTTCCCAGTACATTTGCATATACATAAAAAGTAATGGAGTGACGCTCCATCCTCTCTAAAATTAACTAAATAAAAAAGGAAAACAACATAAAAAGTAAGCTGTATTTTTAAGATTATTTTAAACAAAAAATGCTTCACAAGAATTGAAAGGTCTCGATTGATATCACTAGTCGATGTCCAGAAGATGACATCTTTAATAACTGGCATTGTATCTCACAAACTATATACATATACAGTATATACATCCACCACTGAAGTTGTCTATACAAAGCCAATTGGATCAAGTGACATGAATTTCCTTTTCCTTTTTTTCTTATATTGATGTGCTAGCCCATGGTCAATGGTCTTATAATCAGGTAAAATGCAACTTATCTACACTTATTGGGGTTTCGATGAATATTAGGTACAAAAAGAGAACATGACAATAAAAATGAAAACATCAGAGTTCTTACCTACTCCGAAGGCCGGCCCACCAGTATCTGGAGATAACGAGAGAAAGTCATTTGTTCATAATGCGTTGAAATTCATGAGTTACAGTGAATACTGCATCTAAGACACATCCCTACTTAGGCTTATCATTTAAGGTGCATCTGAGGTAAGATGTTGGTCAAACTGGCACTGTTTTATTATGTCAAGGTGGATATTGAAGCCCCATTGACAATGCACTAATAAGCGTTTAATGTATCTTGATGGCCGTACGAGTTCGGGTTCGCTCAAGCTTATTGGGGAACTACCCGAATGAGTGCAGCCAAAAAGATACATTAAAGCATTTATCTGACAGATTCCTCCATTTTGTATTAATTTCTGACCTTATAACCCTGTATTTCAAGCAGGAGAAGAGAATTTGTACAGCCTATCGACAGAAAAATAACTCTCCATTCGCCATGTTGTAGTCTTCGGAAGTCGTCCTGTGCTTTCTTGTCCATATTGCCGGGCCGCTTCACCACAGGGTCCCGGCATGTGGATAATCAATGTCTTCCGTTGAAATGTTATGATATTAACCTGTTAACCTATCTATTCTTTACTACATGGTGCCAAGGATTATTCTCCCCATGTATTATTGCTGTTCTGGTCTATATAGAGGCCAAAAGCCAACAGATTCTTTATAAATCAAAGCGAATAACCATGCCAGCCATGTTGACACTGTGAAAGTAGACCGGATGTCAGTGCCTGACCTAGTTACGGGTCAAAGGTCAGCAAGCCAAAATGGCGGGTGCCCCGACGGTTTGATATGAAAAAATTTCATTTCGAACAATGTGGAGAATTTAGGCATGGCATGTTCATCTAGGATATCTTAGGATGTTTCCCTGTTAATAACTCCACCCGCCACAATTGGATTCTATGCTAACAAGGTGTGCAAACATCAGGTATTTTTTTCAAATCCTTCATGTACATTGGTTTCTAGTACCGTTCAGCTTGGTGTAGTGGACAGCAAGTCCGTCTATTGCCACAGCGGCCGGGGAACGATTCCCATAGAACCCTGAACAGTTTTAACTGGAAATGTATGGAGAGGTTGACTTTGTATACTTCTCTCATTTATTAACATGTCCAGATTCTAACCAGCAGCTTCTTGGAGAAGAATAAAAGGTCTCAGAGTTCGGTTAAAACCTGATAATGCATGGGGGTTATGACCAAAAAAGCACTGTAGAGGCCAGAATCGTGAGATAAACCCCTGTATTGCTCCCCTGGGTTGAGTAACCTGTGCCATTTCTGCACGATGACGCGATTGCTGAGGTCAAGTGACCTCGGGAGACAGTCAACCTAGAAGATGGCGCAATTTTGGGTCATTGCCATTAAATGTGAGTGTGTTTTAATTTTTTTTCTCTCTCTCTCAAACACCTCAAGTAACATAAAATTAATGTACTAAAGTGGGCACGTCCACTAAAATGACCAATTTGAAATTCAATGGAAACATGGCTAAAACACTTCTATACATGAATCTATTGTCCATTGTGTGCACTACATCTGCCAACAGCTAGTCTATAGTATTCAACTTGATAGCTCCAAATACCACAAAAGAGGGTTTATGGCGGGGAAAAAGGACAATGCTTGACCAAAGTTGGAGTTTGCATGTTATTTCCACCAGATGGCAGCACTGCTCAGGAGGGAGACTAGGAAAAGTCTCTGGTCAGTGACCCAGTGGCATTACACTTGTACCAAGTGCCATATTATAGCACTAGTGAGCACCAACATGACTTTGAGCTTGTCACTCTGAGAGTATATGATTCAGCCTACATAGCTGCATCCTATGCTTGAAGAGTGAGCAGCACTTGCAGATCCATTTCCTGTTCTTGTGACTGAGCTAGGATAATGGTGGGAGATAACTATAGTCTAGGACCACTATGTCTTGTTGCTTCCTGCACAGTGGTATGCTGAGGGTTTATACTTCAGGGCACCAGAGTACAGGGGCATTTGGAACTACCTTCCCTGCCTGTGCTAGTCACACTAATGTCAATCCTAACTAAACTAGTACTCAGCATCATATAAAATGACACTGGTAAACACCAGCATAATGCAAAATACAACCTATGCTTGAAGAGTGAGCAGTATTTCTGGTTCCATTTAATGTTACTGTGGCTGGGAGCAAGGCATGGTGGTAGTAATATATAGTCTACCCCCACTGTGCCTTGTTGCTTCCTCTATGGTGGTGGCTTGAGTGTTTATACCTCAGGTCACCAGCGTACCTCCTACCCACCTTGTGGTAGTCAAACCAATCACCCATAACCTAGGTGTACATTCATGGGGAAAGTCATTTAATGAGGAATGGGTGGGGGGGGGGAGGTCAAGAGATCAACACTTAGCAACATGATGTTACTGCCTTCTGTTTTAAAAATCTATCATGGGAGGGTACATCTGGGTTCAAAGGTTAAAAATACCCCTTACTAGCAGTGCTGTTGTAATCAATGAGTTGGCAAAGATAAAATGATATTCAGGAATACTTGCTAGCAAAGCAGTGCTGAGGTTCTAATTTTCAGGCTGTGAAACCCTGATGCATTGGGCCTAGTGAGAAAGTAATGAACCCAAATATATCAAATTGTCTTCTGTGAAGTTACCTGTCAAGAGTCCACATTATAGCTTGATGTGTGTGTATGTGAGTAACAGCCCTGTGCACTGGAATAAAAACTAGGATAGGAATAAATCAACCTTATAGTCCAGTACCCGAAGGTAAAAAAAGGCCTTAGGTTCAACAAAATTGTAACAAAAGGTTTCTCGACGGTTTTCAACTCTTTGATACCTGTTCTTTTCAGGGAGAAAAACTTTGCCAGAATCAACCTTGGGCAAGTGCCTCAAATCCAACATGGCCACCTTGAGACCAAGTTTTGGTGTCAAGTTGCACTAACTTTGGATCTAATCGAGATATGCACTATTGTAATACATCAATTAACATCAGCATGAAAAGTTACACTCATTTCTACCATGTCCCAAGGTCAAGGTCATCTGCATATGGAAATAGTTGCCCATAATCAGTGAAAAACACTCAATCTCTAGAGAAGTTGATGAATAATCTATGCAGATCCAGAGATCTCATTGTAGATGCCCTAAGGCAGTTTCCAGCCATAAATCCTACAATTTCATAAAAGAAATTTGATTAAATTCAACCTTTGAGAAGTGCCTCAAATCCAACAGCTGAGGACTCAGTGTTGAATTGCATTAACTTTGGATGCACCATCAAGATACCCACTATTATAATACATCAATCAACAACTGCATGAAAAGTTACATGTATTTCCACCATATCCTAAGGTCAAGGTCATCTGAATATGGAAATATGTGCCGCAATAAATGAAAAACACACAATTTCTACAGAAATGTATAAATAATCTATGCAGAACCAGAGACATCACTGAAGATGCCCCAAGGCAGTCTGCAGCATTTTTATGTCTTAAGCTAAGCCCACACCACACACAAATGGTCCCAGCAATTCAATGTGACTGCCTTTAGAGTAAAGAATGGTTTATGCATATTACATCTACACCAGCACCAAAGGTGCTGGGACAGTGGTGCTCTGCCAAGAGAAAGTGCAGCCAGTGTCTATAGCGAAGTTTGATTTTGGTGAAGCCTCAGTTGCATCATGTGCCTGATAATGATGCATACTGGGACTGCCTCAACCAAAAACCAAAGCACTATCTGAAAAAAAAATTCTATTGCTATCCTCTTGCGATTAGGTTACTCTACCAAATGGCAAGGGAGTTAGATGAGGAGAAAAGGAGGATAGACTATTCAAAAATGAAAAAGTAACATAAATTTAGGGCAAAGTCAGATGTAAAAAGTCACGTCAGTGCATGAAAATAGCAGATGAACAGACAGACACTGGGTCCACGGCTGTCAGAAGTGGGGAAGGTTTCATAGAAGGAGGTAATAATATATGATCAAATGATTTGCTACAAAATATCATGATTGATTAATAGAATGATTAATTGGTACCTGGAACACAACAGACACCACTGTATTGATTCACAGACATCAATGTCATTAGAATAATTTCTTTTTCTGTGGTACCTGTAGTAATTATTGAGCGAACTGTACTATACAAGTAAATTGCCGGAAGGTGGCAATGGAGGCGTCTCACGGGGGGGGGGGGTGAACAATGTGAATTCTGTTAGATTTAGAATACCATAAATTCTCTCATATTTGCAGCACCTTCGTAGAGGCCGGACCCTGACCTTGGGAGAAGCTATAAGCCACAGCCATGGTTTGAAAATGGGCAATTCAATACTGTTAATATTGTATAAAATACCCTGGTATAAGCCACACCCAGATTTTGGGCTGTCCCCATAAGCCACATTTTTATTTGGGTTCTAGTATAAGCCATAGTTTATACCAGATGATTTACAGTTATCTATACTCTTACAACCTCAAATTGTATATGAATGCATCTCCTACATCTTCTTTACAGACTTTGTTATCATGAGATTTAGAAACTATTTAAAAAAAAAGTTTAAAGTGAGGTGAAGGGTTGAAAGGGCTGTTTTTTTGGCCAAATTCGGTGAAACTACACAGACATAAAGTAGTATATATTATGAAATCGTTTATGGTTTGAAAGGTCAATGTTGATATTGAATTGTCTGTGCCCACTGGGAAGATAGTGAGATACCTAGGCTGGTTGTTTTCCATTTCTATTCAACACTTTTTACAATTTAAATATCATCTGGTCTATATTATCACTTATTATCATAAGTCAATCTGGGCTATATGCATTGACATACCCCTTTTGGTTATTTTAACAAATGAAAACATTACTTTTACACCCATTGAACCCCTGTATATAAAATAAAAGTATCCAAACATTAATCAGGAAGAAGTATTTTATTGAAAATGTTCAAGCAAATGCATACAGATAAATAACTATTCAAGCTGGTGCAAGAGTGTTTCTTCATTTATAGAAGCCTGCCCCATGAATTAGCCTGCCCTGTGAAAAGGACTGGTCAATCTACCAGTTAGTGTCAATATAAACCCAGGCTTATACACAGGGATATATGGCAGGGGTAGACACTATAGCTGGTCCGAAGGCCAATGGCCCATAATTTTGGGTATTGGCCTTTAGCATTTTCAAGATTTGACTCTTGGTGGACCCGGGATGTCTAATGTATAATTTAATTTATATGAGTATAGGCATGTTATATATCATTGGAAAGAAATAATCAGCAAGGATTTCACCATTCTAAGTTACTAAGCAGGGGTGTGGGAAGAAGTTTCAGAGTGGGTGGGACCAGGGGGGTTTTCTGCAATTTTTTACCTCCCTTTGCTTGACCTTTTAGTTTTGACCTTTTGAGGAGTTGGCCAAAGGTGGGGGGGACATGTCCCCACTGTCCCCCCTGCTTTCCAGGCCATGCTAAGTTATAGTGAGATACATATAACTTTCTCTTTAAGACCATGTAAACTAGTTGGTCTGGGCCATTAGTTTTAGCTCTGGGACCATAGATTTCTAAAGTTATGCGTCCGGCTGGCCAATGGCTCGGGAAGTTAGGGTCTATCCCTGTATGGTAGTTGATCCATGGGTTCTTATGCAGGGCAATGTGGTAGTTAATTCATGGTTCTTACAGGATGAAATCCCCCACAAACACTAACATAGAAAATCAGGATAATAGTGTATATATATATATATATATATATATATATATATATATATATATATATAGATTAATGTATATCTAACACTTTCAAGACTGCTCTACCCAATTTTCATATAATGTATAGGTAACTTCTAAAAAGTAAGATATTGTAGTTACTTGTTTAACCACAAGGCTACAATTGAGTGCAAGTCTCCTTTGAGCACCAGTGTAGGATCCTCCTAGAACCTAAATTCCCTCTTTAAAGGCCTTCAAATGGGAATAGCTTCTACTCTACGCAGTGGGAATCAGGTATTTGAAATTTATTAGCAGGTGTGCTCAAAAATGTAATTACAGTATCACGAAGATAGCTTGATCTTTGAGAATCAAATGAGCATGTTTTATTACATGCATGAACCATATTTTATCACAAATAATGAAATGATATTTACCTATATGATATGTTTACAGCATTCCTTATTACAAAGGCAGCCATCTTCAATTGCAGGAACCCTTCAGGTGGGGTCTGGGCTTAGCTTAAGACATGGTAGGACCTATTAAAAAGATGGAAACTGCCTTTGGGCATCTTTAATGAGATCTCTGGTTTTACATAGATTATTCATACAATTCTGTAGAAATTGTATGTTTTTTACTAGTAGCACATATTTCCATATCTAGATGACCTTGACATTGGGACTTGGTGGAAATACATGTAACCTTTCATGCTGATGTTGATCAATATATCATAATAGTGGTTATCTTCATTAGATTGTCAATGGACCATTCTGGGTATTATTATTATTTTTCATATTTACTAAATTCTTCGCCATATAAAGCCTAAGCTCTGCCCATGATCTACAATCAATAATCTCCTGTATTCCCCAACAGGAACCAGGATCCATTAGTCATCACAAACACGCTTCCTCCATGACACTCTCTGTGACATAAGGTACACGGATGTAATAACATTCCAACCTTATCTACATCCACACAGTCCAACTGGAGGAAGTGCGATCCACCTGTGGTGCCATATTTGGAATGAGGGGATATTTCACAATCTCCTCTCAATTCTCATTAACATAATCTACCCACAGGTGGCACTCTCTCTTTATGACATGTGTCACTATTCTATTGAGCCACATGTACAGAACATTTCGCAACACTGTGAGCTGCTCAAGCCCTTAGTATAAAAGGTAGCTTGAGCAGCTCCCAATCAATCTATTCTAAAATCATCTCTCCCAACTTACACCTTGCACCTATACCTAGAACCTACGACAGGTTGAGCTATAGGATCGGAGGCAGAGCTTAGATATTGGTGAGTGTTATCATTGTTACCACCTTTATGAAACACTCATGTCAGCTATGCAATAAAAGGATCAAATGAACTTCTCTGGATTCCGTGTACATTCACTTCACCACTTGTAACCGTCCGTTGACACGATGGTGGATGAACCCTCCAAGAATATCCCACTACCAACCTCTCATTAAGCATGAGACATCACCCAAGGAGCCAGCTTCAGAACAACGCACCTTTACATCACTTGGGCTAGACGCGCCCAACCACCCCACAAGTGATACTACACACCACCTCCAGAGACAAACTTCATCACCTGACACCTTCAAAATGACCCAGCTATACCCACCTGCCACACCAAAGGACACCCCTGGTAGAAGCTATACAGCGCCACGATCTGACACTGACAGCGACAGCCTCAGGAGCAGCCGCAATGATTAGGATTCAGGGAACGGAACTTCAGCACCTATAGTCCCCGCCCCCCACCCTACAGGACCCGACCACACAACCGCCCACCACCACTCCTGTTCCTACTACTGAAGTAGAAGTTAACTCTCAATTGACTCTCACACCTCCAGGACTCTTGCACTGACGATGAGGAGCACAGCCAGGATACCTCGATTCTGGAGCCTAAAAGCAAGTCTGGTCAATATGGACAGCAAGGTAAGGCCATTTTCGTTGATACAGAATTGACTAAGAGTGCAGTATCTGCTAACATGGACAACCACTTGTATAGAGCTCTCGTTGATTCTGGCGCCTCCTTGTTTTTATTAACCAGAAATGGTTGATAGAATAGCAAGCACACATTTTGAAATATGTTAGGAACCTTAGACTCACAGTGTTACTGGCTGATAAGACCTCTTTTTCCTCCAAAAACATCCTACAATGTCTATAGTCAGAGTATAGACATTGCCCACCACCCCCCGCCCCCACCCAAGCCCTACACCCCAACCTATTACTCCTAACAAACCCATCCATGGTAACCTTCTTACCACCCTTGAAACAGACATACATAGAACCACCCAGACACTATAGGCAAATTTTCTTCGTGTAATAGATGTTCCCCTCTCCATTTCCCATATATTATTTCAATGGAGAGTACTCATTAGAACCACCAAATTCACCTTTTTTTTATGTTTTATTTTTCCACAAATTCCATTTATACCCTCCAAAATATCAAACCTTAGTACCACAACTAAGTGGGTGACATTGCCAAAAATTTTATTTAATTTTCTGAAGGCTCAGGCAGCCGTAAACTGGATGATCTGGTTGGCACGCCACATAAATTACCCACCTTCACAGCGTACGCTCGGTTTGTGACCCATTAAATTGGGGCATGCATGCGCCGGTTTGTTACAAGCTCAGGGCTCCTCTATACCCTAAGGTATTACCAAATGATGGCCTACTGTAGGAGAGCAGCTCTCTTGCATCCTGATCCGTGTTTATACCTCTGTTTATCATTGGTACTGGAATGTTTGGTGAGACAGTTAATCAAATAATAATTCAGCATGGTTCCCTGCTGTGTTAACACAACAGGAACAAGTGCACCCCTGGTAAGCTGACTAATCTCAGCGCCACAGCCATTACCCCCCTTACTATACTACAATATTCAGATCATCCCATGATCAACCGCACCTGGCCAAGGTCCCCCTCAAATTTGCACATCTCGACGTCGACACATGCAAACCAACCAATAGCTAGGCCTCATGCCATATATGGGTGAGACATACCTCATCGGGAGGCATGTAATGAGGAATTAGCCAACCTTATGAAGTGCTTATAAGCCTCACACCACCCCCATCTTATCCACTTCCAAAACAATACACCAAACTTACCAAACCCAGTCACCATATGGAGCAAGTATCCGGAGACCACAGGGCCAAATGCCGAGGCTGCCATGCAACCAGCCCAGGTAGGTTTTTGTCCATTAGTAGCGTCATCAATCGTTCTAGCATGACAATGATGGATTATGCCATCATGTTACCCAGATACCCATTACATGCCAATGGTAGTGTGCGCCCAGAGTGCTTTGTAAAATGTGATAGTTGAATTCGCAGTCCACTTCATGCCTTTCTACGATGACCTGACCACTTTAGATCTTACTTATCAACCTTTTGGCAACACCCCACCCACCCCACCCACCCCACACACAACCCATCCTACCTCAGATTACCCATTTATTTAATACTGATTTTTAAGCCTTAAGGCACCAAAGTCATATGGACTCAACCCAGGGTGGACCATCCATAGCCTTCTAGGCCCACATGGCAATAGAAGCAAGGCCATGGATCTGTTTGGCAAGCCGTCAATCTAAAAAGTTTGAATTTGTTCATTGTTATCTAGCCAAGCACCCCCACCACTGTATTGAACCATCTTAGCTCACTAATCACTAAAAACTCTTACAAAAGAGTCAGGGTAAAAATACATCAATTACTAGCCAAAGATTAACCTAACAAGCTAGTCTATTTTAGAAATTATGCCTACCAGTGTCCTATTAGCAACACACCCGAAACAAGCAGACCCCCAAAATTTTGTATAAAACTTTTCATTTTTCCAACCCAAAATTCCCGAAATACACTGCGCCTCACACCCCACCTTTTTCTCTGACACAAAACCAAGCCCCCCCCCACTCAACCACCCAAGCCCTATTTCCCCCCAAATCAAAATTTGTGTGGGTCACTATTGCAGTGGAGTACATGTGCACTGGCAAAATCAAAACGAACCGTTTTGTCAGTATACCCGTAACCATAACAACGGGGGAATCACCTACTCTATTTATAGAACAGGCGTCCCCACGCTGTGATAGTGAATGGTCGGCGAGTCTAGCCACGGCATTGTCCCCCGATCCAGGAGAGCATACCAGATGGAAAGGCTCGGGCCCAAACGGCGGCAAAGCAAATCAAGCCCACTAAGTTGGCTCCGCTGAACCCCAAGAAGCCCAGCATCCCAACTATCTATATGTGTTTTAACTCAACCTGGCTGAGAGGGCCCCATACATGGTCAATGGTAGGTAAAATTTCGACTCACCATTCCAACATGGCCGATTTCGGTTCATGATGGAGACCACCGTCCCACCTCATTAACTACCAGCCACCCCCACAATCATATAACTTAGGACCGTCCCGAGGTTATACCCAAATGTCAGTAGCGTTTGGAAGATACCATCACACTTATGTGGGGATGGCAGGTAGCCCTTACACATATGCCGCAAAGATGCTTATGTGGGGATCCCCCCCCCCATCTAGCCTACCCTTCACCCCCGCCCCCCACCCCACATTTAACCCCCCAGCCTCTGCAAGACGCCCAAAACACATCCATACACAGCCATCATCAAACATAATGAGCTAAACAACATCATAGCCACAGCTAAGCCTAACTAACACAATAGATCGGCCTACACTAATGATCATCAGTATTGGCACCGGCTGCAGCGTCTGGTCCGACAACTTTCGCGCCATACGCGGCAGCCTGGCGCCATCTTGGTTTCATTTTAATTACCGAAACTGACGGACGTCACGGCCATCACCATGACTACCATTGGTCATGTGACATCCGCACGTGGCATCTCTACCACAACAACAACATTAGCACATGTTCAAACTTTAACTTGCTCAAATCGAACTTACCTCAGTACCCATTGGGCATCCCGCCCGGAGGGACTATGGCCCACTGAATCTGCGTAATGCTGAAACCAGATTATTAAGAGCAGATTAGACCAAAATGCTCCACGTCTTGAATAGCCAAAATCCTCAAAAATTCAAAAATCGCCCTTAAGTCAGAAAATACTTACAATCCACCTGACATAGTGATGGTCAAATGCAGGATAGTGCCGTTGGGCATGACGAGCTCAACCTCGTATATCTCCATCGTTAGTTATGTAACATTATGACATCACAGAGCGGACGAGTGCCTTTTTATAGCACCCCGGATCAAAAATTTAGCGACACAGGACAGAAATTTTTTTTTTCTTTTTTCCCGCCCCAATTTCGACCCAAAAATAAATTTTCCTTCAATCAACATCGACATAATTCCTTTTCAAGATACTTGAGACAGGTAGGAGTCGACCTGAGCAGGTCATACCTTTTTTTAATCCCCATAACTTATCTGATTTTTCGCCATTACGGTGCAGCGCCAGCTCACTACTACCACCTGGTGGAATTTAGATAAACTAACCATAGCGTCCCTGGATACAGGACCCGCGCTAAGCCAAATGAATCAATTGAGCTCTGTACTCAGGTTTTGTACGTTGACAAAATGATATTAATCTCATGTCCTTTTTCTGTATTGACCATGGCCTGTCTGCAACCCATAACAGACAAACTATAGGTCGATGAATTGTCTCCTCTTCCTGTCGTTTCCTCAACAGGCCTACCACCAACACAGCATCATTTCCTTCAGTGCCAGAGGCCAAACCCAAGGAGAAAGGACCAGTACCATCAAGTCCAGAAACAACCAACACCGAAACAACATGGCAACTTATAACCCAATAGCTTCCTCGCCATGGAACTTTTTTTCAGGCCACAAATGACAATATCACCATAAGGAACATCAGAACCTACTTCCCAGCAGTATACACCCAAATTGACACTTCAGGAGACACAAACAGACACTTTTCAAAACGGATTTTTGTATAACCATATTTTAAATCCAAATCGCTGAGACACAATTGTGACGTTAATTTATGATTTTTGATGAATTTTATAAGAGACACACCAAAACACCCTTCTGGCTTGCCTCTCTAGGTGCTATAAAATTCATCACCTTTACCACTGTTTTTCAAGCTCGACTATGACATGTATTTATGAGTTTTAGTCAGATTAGTTATCGATAAGCAACAGGTTGTACACATCCCATTTTTGAATATTTTCGTGAAAATTACCATATTTCTAGTCAACAGTAATACTGAATATCACCTTGACTTATACCTTATACCCGACTGTGTAGCAGACCCTACACAACTTCGGTTATAAGCCTTGGTAATGTGGAGCCAAAAACTCATCACCCTTGTGTTGATTATTGACCCCACGATACCAAGAATCGCCAAACTTGGTTAATTTTCATCTGGATATATTTCATTGCATATTAATGTATAAAACCAACATGTTATCAAACCAGAAAAATTTTCATTTTTCCACAATAACAAACCGGTACATATATATTTTAAGCATTGTACATATTCCTGCATTTATAACCTGTGTACATAGATTAAGTCACTTGATCCACACAAACTGTATTTTTGTAATTCCATAAAGGAACCTTTTTTTTATATACCGCATATAATGTCAAACTCATCAGGTTTTCACAAAATCCTTTTCTGTATCATAATACCCATAATTGTCAATGGACTTGGCAAAGCCTTATTTTTTTCTACTTATTTTTCTCCCTTTACACTCGTGCAGAGATGAGTAGGAATGTTGGGATTTGTCAATGGACCATTCTGGGTATTATTATTATTTTTCATATTTACTAAATTCTTCGCCATATAAAGCCTAAGCTCTGCCCATGATCTACACTCAATAATCTCCTGTATTCCCCAACAGGAACCAGGATCCATTAGTCATCACAAACACACTTCCTCCATGACACTCTGTGACATAAGGTACACGGATGTAATAACATTCCAACCTTATCTACATCCACACAGTCCAACTGGAGGAAGTGCGATCCACCTGTGGTGCCATATTTGGAATGAGGGGATATTTCACAATCTCCTCTCAATTCTCATTAACATAATCTACCCACAGGTGGCACTCTCTCTTTATGACATGTGTCACTATTCTATTGAGCCACATGTACAGAACATTTCACAACACTGTGAGCTGCTCAAGCCCTTAGTATAAAAGGTAGCTTGAGCAGCTCCCAATCAATCTATTCTAAAATCATCTCTCCCAACTTACACCTTACACCTATACCTAGAACCTACGACAGGTTGAGCTATAGGATCGGAGGCAGAGCTTAGATATTGGTGAGTGTTATCATTGTTACCACCTTTATGAAACACTCATGTCAGCTATGCAATAAAAGGATCAAATGAACTTCTCTGGATTCCGTGTACATTCACTTCACCACTTGTAACCGTCCGTTGACAAGATCCAAAGTTAATGCAATTTGACACCTATGTCCTCAGCTGAAGCCAGCCATGTTGAATTTGAGGTACTTCTCCTTGGTTGATTTAAGTAAAATGTATTTTAAGAAATGGTAGGATTTATGGCTGGAATAATAGGGCATCTACAATGAGATCTCTGGCTCTGCATAGATTATTCATCAACTTCTCTAGAGATTGAGTGTTTTTCACTGATTATGGGCAACTATTTCCATATGCAGATGACCTTGACCTTGGGACATGGTAGAGATGAGTGTAACTTTTCATGCTGATGTTAATTGATGTATTACAATAGTGAATATCTCGATTAGATCCAAAGTTAATGCAATTTGACAATGAAACTTGGTCTGAAGGCAGCCATGTTAGATTTGAGGCACTTGCCCAAGGTTGATTTTGGCAAACATTTTCCCCTGAAATGAACGGGTACCAAAGAGTTGAAAACTATCAAGAAACCTTTTGTTACAATTTTGTTGAACCTGAACTCTTCGGGTACTGGACTAATACGTTTTCAGCTAGTTTTCCATAGAAAAACTTTAAATTAAGTTTTGATATTTTAAGAGCTTGTACTGGGCACTAGATACATAACATCCATCAGTAAAATAGAAAATCGTTCACACATTAGCGGACGTGCCCACTTTAAGAGAATGACACTGAACAGTCTTGTCTTTGCCTCCTACACTTTCTTCACTTCACTAGCGTCCCCAGCCTGATTACGGACTAGTGCCGGACAGGCCAGACAAGGTTGTGAAGAAACTGTTAAGACGTCTCAGGGCTTTATTGTGGCGACGCGCTGTGGCGACACAGTCAGGGATTTTAAAAATCGATGCTGGGGTATTAAAAATCGGTGGACAGGGCCAGAAATAGCCAAATAAATATCGACAGGGGCGACACAGGCACTTTAGAAGTCAACGGACAGTAAGTTTTGAAACATAAGAATCAACAGCCTTCAAATTTTGGGTACCCAAGTAAAGGCACTAAAATGCTCTAATATCCTAGATAGGATGACTGCTTGTCATTATCCGTTGTTCTTGTTCTAGATTTGCATGTTATTATACCGTCTGAGGTAAACACACAGTCCCAGTTCCACAGACGCTACACAGAGAGAAGAACACTGATCACCTTGACGCATACTGCACAGGTCACAATTTGTCTCCCACATGACATGTATGAAGGCATGTCAAATGAGGTTGACCCTCTCATATTTGGTTTGTCAACTCCATTTGACATGCGTAATGAAGACACGTCACATATTTCTGATCCATTCACCTGAGTGTTAGGTAATACTGTGAGGCAATTATGTAAGGGTCAAGAGCAGTCAATAACTATGTACCAATGGTTCAATCAAGGGAGGCCTATAATAGAAGGCAGGGGATATCATAGTCCCACAGGCCTGCAACACTAAGGCACTTTTTTCTATCTACAGAACTCCTACTTGACTGAGGACCTCTATGCAGTCCATAAGACAAGGGCATGGAGGTGCATGGCAATGCCATATGTCTCCCTGTACTGTAGATACTGAGATTATAGATTGTGGGTTAGAATACAGTCCTTTGGTATTTTCACTGACCCACACATAAGGTGTCTAACCACTCCAGTTGGAGTATTCAGGATGGTGGGTGTCTATTTTGATATTCAATAACAAATGCAGATTTAACAATGAAATAGAATTCACTACCATTCATTGATAGTATTTACAGACCTTAGTGACCTATTCTTCATGAAAACAAAATGACACAGATACATCAAATGTCTCAAGTGTTGGTAGTAATTCTTGGTAGTGATTAGTCCTGGTACCAAAATGGTTGTTTGCTCCATCTAGTGGAATATCCTAGAACAATTATGTATGTCAAACCATCACATGTCAAGTGCCTTCAACATGGCCGTGACCCTAGTCAACTCACAGATGACATGGCATTTTAAGGCATGTCAAATCATATGAGGATTACTGTGTGCTACAGTTGTCATGGTGACATATGTGCACATGTCCCAATGACGTGTGCTCTCTGTGTCAAATCAAGTTGACATGGGTATCCATGTCATTTTGTCAGGAAGACTTTTTTCAGTGTATATCCATAACAGGTCCCTGGAGGGCGATTCATAAAAACTAATGTAATTACTACCTTTTAAACACACTACTTCATTCGTAATAATAGTTAAATTAGCAAATATTCTTAAGGGCTTGAAAGGTTATATAAATGGTAAAATGTTCTTGATATATTTCCAGAAATGTGTTTCTAGAAAGATCGTTTCTAAATTCATCTTTTAAACCTAGAAAGGTCGTCAGTTTTTAGGAATCGCCCTGCTGGTCATGGATTGGACCGAGGGTCCCCAAAAGGCCATTTCTTAACAGACTACGACTGCTCACCTTCAAGTCGTAGTGGGGACCCTTAATTTAGTGACATTACAGCCCGATGGTACTAGTCATGTAATACCGGCAGCATTATGACTGCCTATCAGATGCTATGTAATTACTACATTTATAAGTACTGATTGTACAGGAGGGTCTTGCTAAAAGAAAAAAAGGAAAAAAAAACCTCTGTAAACCTGTATGGCCTAAATTCTTTTCATAGCATTGACAAAAATATTACAGCAGAATGCATGAAAAACTCTTCTTGAGATGTAAAAAACGTGCACTTTTCATCTAAACAATCATTTAGCAATACATAAACGTGCACGTTTTCTTTTTTGGTTCTCGTTTCTTTTTTGGAAAGGAGAACAAAATAACGTTGACGTTTTGCTATTGCTAAAAAAATAATCCATAAACTCGTTTAGGTGAAACGTGCACGTTTGTTTACAACTGAAAAAGTTTTTTTGTCAATACCATGAAAACGAATTAGGCCATACAAGTTTTCATCAGTACTCTCTGAGAATATTTTAGAGGTTCCTACTCGTTATCTTTTGGCAAGACCTTCCAGAGCAGTCGTTGGGCACTACCTACGATTGTCGACATTAAATGACTATGTGTAGTTGTAGTGCCTTTAAAATGACCTCATGGACAATTTTAACCCTTCCAGGATGAGGGAAAAGGAATTTGATATATATGGTGGGAACCACATATGGGGAAGATGTATTTATTTTATGTGAATAACTTCTTCCCGTAGAGATAGCATTGCGGAGTCAATCGCCACACCCCCAGTGGCGTAACGTGTGCTGATCCACCACAGCGGCCGATATGGTACGGAAGCTTGTTCCGGGCGCATGTAAACATTCAAAATGGCGGACCACCACTCGTATGGGGAACTATGGTAACAGATTTTGATAGCTTTCCTTATTTAAACCCTCTAAAAACATAAAATAGATAGAGAACTAAACTCCCCTGGTGTCCTCGGTGGTCGATCCACCCCTCGTGGTGGCTCGGCCACCTCGTACACCACGGTCGTTTAGTTCTCTCTATATGTTCCATGGGGGTAGGGTTGCTAGATCCCATAGTTGCATGAATTATAGTCGATGCTCCCCCACTATTGCCACTCAAAATAAGACTTGTTTCTCATCACCGATTCATGAAAAAGGTGGCAACGGAGGATTTCAATTTCTTTTTATTTGCCTGAGAAGTTCATTAGGGCCTGATATCTATACAGTCATGTCTCTATAAACCGGCCATCTATGTTTGAGATAAACTTTGGCTGGTTCCTGAATCGGCTGGTTCTCTGAATCATAATTACAATAGATTTAATGGCTATAATTAAGTCTGTTTTATTGGTATAAGTGGCTGGTAAGTGAAGCAACCTACTTATTGATGACCGATATATTGACACTTGATGGAATGCACATAGGCCCATGGTGGATGGCTGTGTGTAAGAAAAAATGGCATCATAATAGTAGAGTTATACATTTGAAATTTTAAAAGTATGAGAATTTCTTATGTCAGTCTTTTAGACCACATCCACAAATTCTCGGTCTCATCCAAAAATTCTCGGTGCTGAAAGGGGTTCATGCTCACGTATCCTCGCATATAAGCCCCACCTCCCTCTCTGGCATTTTGTATAGCCAATTTTGAAGACTCAACTCCAGATCTAACCATTCCTTTGACACACCGTGACTGATATACGCTCATGTTGTACTTGACAAACTATTAAATAGGAGAATGTCGATGTTTAAACTTACCAAACAATAGAAATAGTAGAAGCAGGAGGTACTTGGCTATCCCCATCATGTCAGCATGCCTCTGTATTCAGAAGATCTATTAGTCATGGCGTCTTCTCCTTTCTGAGTTGCTCAATGATAATAAATCTACTCTATATATAGCCTCCTCAGTGTATTACTTTCTGGGGTGTTCTGTGGACTACTGGGTGAGTGAGCTACTCGGTGTAATACTTTATGAGCAGTTCTTTCTCCTGCCTATATACTCTATATGATCCTGTCATGTCAGCATGTGTCTATAGTGTAACTAATATGCTCTACATGGTATGCACTATGGGGGTGCTCATTCTTTAACAGCAGGGGTGGGGGCTGCTGGATTTTCTTGAAGACATGTGGAATTTTTTCTCCTCTCCCCCAACCCTCTTCGGAGAGCTTGGCATTTCCATTTCTTTCTCTCTCCTGAGGAGCGGCTTAATTTTTTACAGGTTGAAATCTATGTACTATGGTAATATGCAGGCATTTAATTCATGTTCAAAGGGATAAGTTTCCCCCCTTATATACGATGCCGATTCTAAGAAATGTACACCTCCCTGTATCGATTTTAAGAGAGGTTCATGTTCCCCGATGGCGATGTCCATGTCACTAAGCCAAAAAAGTCCCATATCGCCTGAGGGATCAAAATAGTTTGCCCTTCCATCTGGAACAAACATATACCCCCCCCCCCCGTATTATTAAATAATGACCACTCCCTAAGTGTGAGCTGCACATCTCACACAGCTCCACCTCCCGGAGTTACTCAGTTGTGACGCTGGTACATGGTCCTCATGCTGTGCTCTGATTGGCTGGTAACTACACCAAGGGTATCAGGTTGTGGGACACAGCGTTTCTGAACTACTTCCATGAAATAGGCTGCAGACAGTAACAATGTGTCCGATATATTCTGAGGCCATGAGATAATGAGGGGGTTAACCCTTTAGACCTTACTTTTTTATTTATTTTGGGCTGCGGTCCGCCAACCTGGAAAATTCAAAAGAAAAACTAAACTTTTAAAAAGAGATTTTGCCCGACATCATCCAGCAAAACTAAAATACTTGTTGAAGGAAATATAGGCGTAGCTGGTTTCAAATCGAAAATTTATTTACTGTGGTGTCATCTGAATTGACAGCTTATTTAGATGACGGAAGAGGTTAAAAACAATTAAATTCCCTATGTCTAAAAGTAGCCAACAGAAACCAAGTCATATAATGGTCATATAATCAGCTGCACCCATACTCTTACCACTTTAAGAGCAGCTGATGCATCAATGCATCACGTCCATTGGTCATCATGATGCATGAATGCAGCTCTGGCGAGTAACTCACCAGGGTTACATTCAAGCATCATGTCGATCCTATACCGCAATCGATACAGTCCCGGATGGTTGGCATGATGACTCAATGAAGTCAGGTCTCACCAGCACTTCATTAGCGCATCATGACGACCAGGAAGATAAATTTTCGCTGAGGTCGGCATGACATAGGATCTATGCAGGAAAGCACAATGTCCTTCTGCACCTCTACATAGACTCCTATCTCACTGACAACCTCACCTAGATGCACCCATCCCTCTCCTCACCCCTCATCCTTCTTCCCTACTCCCCCCCCCCACACAGTCAAGTTCTCTACCTACGTTCAATTTGGATTGCTCTAGTTGCATAAAATCACTCAAGGATAGCACCATGCTGGAACTTTTATCTAGACTCTGCCAGGGTGTGCCTTATAGGGGACAATTTCATATTATAGAAGAGTATTACAACCTCAAAATCGAGCTGAAGTCACTCCTCACCCATTCAGCTTTATTACTTGGAAAGCTTCGAAAGCCTGAGAATGTTTTGTCAATTAAAAATCAATAAAAATCAATCAGCATGACCTCATATCATAGAAAACTTAGAACAGCCCTAGAGGGGTCCTTCATTGTTTTTGATTATTTATTTATTTGGGGAGGGGATCCACGTGTCACATGTCGATTTTTCTTATGGTGACACGCATATGACTGTACACATCCACTGTTCTATTTGATGTGGATAATGTAAAGTTGTGAGCTCCAAACAGCATATATATATATATATATATATATATATATATATATATATATATATATATATATATATATATATATATATATATATGTGTGTGTGTAAGTGTTCCTGGTAATATGCAGCTATATTAAGTCTCCCCTCTGCAGGTGCAGGGAAAGAACCTGGTTCTCGACCAGTGTTCTATTTGATGAGTATTTTACAAGTCCCATTAGGTCTGTGTAGGGGTAGCTATAGCTCGGTATACATGGTAGAGTGCAGAGATCCAAGAGACCCCATTGCTGTCAGTTGGTAGTTTTATTACTAATAGTAACACAGGTTCTGATGGTAAACTCCTACTGGAGACTCCGATGTAAAGAGGACAGACAAAGAATATATATATATATATATATATATATATATATATATATATATATATATATATATATATATACCTAGGTTGTTGATCTCAAACTGGGCTGGTCTAGACTGTGTTGAGTAATATATCTAATACATATCTCTAATATGTGTACGTACAATATATAGACTAAGTACAGAAATAACCTTTAACAAGGGTCTTGCATATCAATGAGCCCCTCTATAGTGTTCATACCTGCAGCATTCCTGGCTACTCACTGGAGTGATCCAGGGTGTATTGAAAGGTCACATATATTTTCAGAGGTATTTATACATGGGTATTTTCAACATATACATCATCCACTATGATTACAACCTCCAAAAATTAGAGCCAGTGATCGCAGGTAGTGCTCTCCAAGTACAACTGCTCTGCATGTACATGATTAGCATTTATAATAAAAATATGAAATAAAAAATTGGGGTGCCAGTGCTAGTTTTCCCAGGGCTGGCCAATATAATTATGAAGATGGCTTCACTATGGGCTCCAATAGGTTAGCACCTAGAAATCAGTGATTTCTGTTGAGGTTTGTTCAATAAATCCCAAACTAGACGAGGAATCTTTCTAAAAAACACACACAAAAAAAAACACACACAAAAAACTAGAGATATGTGTAAAAATAATTAACAGTTAAATGGTCATGTAAAATCATATATGGTTCCAGAGCTACTTTCTGCTCTGGATGCACATGGATGCAAATGGGGTGGGACCTTAAACATTGGGTCTATGGGCCACATCTAGAGGGGGTAGAGGGGGTCGATCACCTGTCTTGAATATTTCAGGAAAATTGTCTATTTCGGTTTACCTTTCGAATAGATAATGATTAAAATTGCTTAAAAACTGTCAGATTCCTCATAACAAGATTTGAACTGAAATTCCCAAAATGGCCACTAGGTGCCTGTGGCACTTGGCATTAAGAAATGGCCTCCTGTTGTCTGATGGTGCACATGTAGCAGGCCAGGATGTAGTATACATGTATATAACATGTACTAACATAACACCAAACACACTCTTAGATAGTTCATCTCATATCCTGTCTCACTTTATCTGATACTCTGTGAGTGGTCGCTTTAAAAAAAAAGAAAAAAAAAGAAGAAAAGAATAGAAGAACAAGTTTCCTCATCAAATAGTTATGCAGGGTGTGTAAGGGATGTTTTTTTTATGTATTCATTTATTTTCATGATAGGCAGTGGACGACTGAAACATTTCTTTGGGCTGATGGTAGATTGAAATACACTTGTAATATATCCTACTTTTGTGCTCCTTTGTATCGACCATAATACCCCACGTATAGCAAGGAATCGGGTCACAGAGTGCGTGAAAATCGGTGCCCATTCGGCATTGAAATGTACACCTCCCATTCAATACAAAATAATTCATACTTGGTTGTTACACAGTCTATTTTGACGGACACTCATTAATATGATATAAACACTAGACGCGTTAATGATCTATCACTACCCTAACATGATAGAGCAATTGTAGCTCCATTTAATGGTGTATGAAAATGATAAATATCTTATAGATTCAAATGAGGTTTCAGATGATGACTTTATTGCAGTTATTTACATGGTAAGTTCCTTTCAAGCAATGATGCCTCTTAAGACAATAATCCTAGGAATTATGCTTTTGATTTCCACCAGGGACCCTTACACTATGTCCCTCCTCTTGTCAGTTTACACATGTCCTTATAGGAATAACATTATCTACTATATGTCCTCCTAATTTTTTAATAGTTACCCAGATGTCTAGCAAATGGTTCCCTAGACATGGTGAAATACCAAAAGCATAGTTAAGTTTACTGCAAAAGATTTGCACTCAAACATTATTGAAGCTTATCTACGATCAAGGTCTATTAGCTTCAGCTTTTAGCCAATCAATGCCAAGGAGTATATCCCTTTGAGGAGTCAACTTGCATTTGGTGGTAAAAACCTTGTCCACCCAAAACATATTGGCTTACTAAGCGCGAAACCACAAAGGCATCCTCATGCGACTTGACCTATAGCACATGTTATTCAAACACTATTCATTATTCATCCTTGGCAGGAGGTTTACTGAATACTCCTGTGGAGGGATCACAAATCCACCGATGTAGGTTCGAGGGTCATGACTGGGCCTCTTTTCCTCAGACACGGGTAGGAACTGGAAGTTCTTTCTGTATGAGTGACGTCACCATCAAGAAGAGCCAGTTCTTGGCAAGTGTCTCACCCACACAGACTCGTCTCCTGGCACCAAACGGCAGCAATCTGGGGATTGGTAAATTTACATCATCATTTCATGGCAAAGTTATAGGATAAATTCTGGGTATTGTCATTTTTAATTATAGATCAGTGAAAGGTAAGCATCAACTTGCTTTTTTTTAATGATTTCCTAAATCATGCCCAGCAATCCCAGGCTATATAGGTTCTACCTAGTTAGGAGCGGTCCCAGCTTGTCACATGCGCAAGGTGATAATTGCATTGTAATTATAGAAGCAATCAAACCAGTAGCAGACCATGACAAACTTCCAGATGCCTGTACCGATGGTATAATGGACAGCGCGCTACTCTCTGAATGTTGGGCTATGGCATTGTAAACAAGCAAACACACACCGTTTCTTGTCAGTCCCTGTGGCGCAATGCATAGGGAGTTCGGGATTCGGGATCAGTAGAGTTCAGGTTCGACCCCTACCTCTGGCAATAAAAATTTTGTAGGTTTTAACATGTAACATATGACATGTAAGGTGTGCATGTTATCCATGGATAACTGCACTGGGTGCCTGTTATCCTTGGATAACCGCACACCTTACAAAAGTCATGAGGCATGCATCATGCCATACAGTATCGACAGGTATGTGCATGGGAATATCCAGGAAAAGCACTCAGAATCACAGAAATTGTGTAATAATATCATTTATCTGTCTGCTTAAGTGTAATCTATGTAAATACAGTGTAGAGTGCATGATATATTGGAGGCACCGTCTATGCCCATCACTGCACTCTGCTTATTCTTGGCAGGAGCTTTACTGAATACTCATGTGGGAGGCTAACGTAGGTTTGTGGATCATGGCCGGGCCTCTTGTCCTCAGAAACTGGTAGGATCTGGAAGTTCTGAATGAGGGACATCACCATCAAGAAGAGCCTGTCCTTGGCAAGTGTCTCATCCACACAGAGTCGTCTACTGGCACCAAACGACAGCAGCCTAGCGAGTGGTGAATTTAGACATGGTTCATTGGAATGCTATTTTGAATTATCTAAGAAATTGATTCTTTTTCTAATTATATATCAACATACTGTAAAAGCAAGTAGCTTAAAACAATTTAGTGTTAACTATACCATCAGGATATCCTCTTTTCAAACTCAGGTGATGTTCTGTTGATAGTGTGAAATAAATAATGGTCACCTTTTCCTGTTGATGTGATTGGGTGTAACAAGAGTTCCCTCATTTTCAAGGAAGCATTCTGGATTAAATTCCCATGGTTCATCCCAATACTCAGGGATGTACATGTGATGCAGCTTCCACAGGTTGCACAGTATCTGTGTAGAAATTGCATTGACTCATCATTTGGGGTTCTGAATTTTTCAAAACCTAGACGCCTGGTTCCTATGACCAAGTTCTTAAAGTGTGGACACACATGCACATGCAAACAATTGAGCATTCGTGGTATACCCTGTTGGTATGTGTTGGTAGAAGCAATTGTTCTTCATTTCCAATGGCTGAGGTAGAAATGGTATCATGCTAGCTACTGTCATAAAAAAATATTAGTGAAAAGAAATAACATTCATACACAAATGAATATCAATAAAAATAACCAGATAATATGAATGTTACTGGAATTTGATGATGGATCTCGCACTCAATATTCTTCACATTTCAACTCACCCTTGTGTCCTTAGGGATGTCAAATCCATTAATTACCATTCAGTCAGTGGTCAGTCGGGAGAAGTTTTGAGAAGATCAGGGATAAGAGATAAGATAAGGGTCCAATTGAGGCCTCCTACTTCTGACCCCTGGTTTACAAATCTCTCTATCTTTCATAAAGGAGTTATTTCTTTTACTCAATTGGCTGTATTTTTTCTACATGTCCTAAGGTTTAAAATTCCTGATTTATTTTTTATTTTTCTGTTCATTTTCAATCTAATCTTTCAATGATTTTGTGATTTTGAGAAATTCCTCTCTTATTTTCTATGACCTATATGTTTAGAGCCCCACTGCCCATGCCCACATCACCCTCCCGGCTGGGGAGGTTTCAGAAACGACTGATGACTGACTGATATGGGTCAATCCACTGAAAGTGGGCACTTGTCCATGGTAGAGGGTCATTTTTGAAAACTCAGAATTAGATCATGAAACTTAATTTTATTGATAGCCCTATATCTTGGCTCTTTAGAAAGGTTCATTCAAGTCACTAACTCCCAAGCAGTCAGTTTTCATTGCAGATATTCAAAATTGTGAAAATGTAATGGGTGTGAGCAAAATGAATTCTTCTCTCAATCACAGAAATATTTGTCAGAACTACATGATTTTCAGTTAGCATATTTGACAAAAGATCCCAAAGAAACACTATGAAGAAAAAAAGGGGAAAAAAATCTATATTGACAATACATAAGGAAATAATATGAATGTAATGGGCATGAGCGTAATGGGCATGAGCAAAACAACTTTTCCAGGCTTCAGACAGCCACTTAGTAATATAACCTCCAGCAGTATTGATCTAGGTAACAGAAATAATCTAAGAATACATATAGAATGCATTTGGAATGCATCCAGCCTGCCAACATTCTTGCACTGCATTTTACTCATGCCCATTACGCTCACTCCCATTACACTCACGTCCATTACATCAGTCAATTGACCCCTCTGTTTGGCATAACCAAGGCATGTAGAGACTCCATTATTTTTTTAAAATGACTTATTAACAATAGATCTTCGTGTTAGGCGGGTTGAAAGAAAGAAAACTTTGATAGTATTTGTCCTGGAGGCAGACATATGAATGTAATGGGTGTGAGCAAAAGACTTGAAAATACTTGAATATGTATTGCATAGTCATGCCTGCAAGTACACCCTAAGCTTCTGTACCAGAAAAACCCCTACACTGCAAAAATGGTGTTTAGATCCTAAACACAATTCTAAACATATTCTTGCAATGTTTTTGTAATCACATTAAATTCCTAAACATATTTAGCCAAACAATGTGCTTAGCTCAAGTGTTTAGAACTCTAGGTGTTTAGGTTCAAAATTTGTGTTTAGATTATCAATGAAATTTTGTGTTTAGATGTTTATGAATTTTTGTGATTAGATGTTTAAGTTATTTGGTGGGAAGTAAGGGTTTGCAGACATGTATCCATTAAAAAATAAAGGAATGTTTTTTGTTTGTTTTCTCATTTATTGGAAGCCATCATCAGGTTTGTACACAGCAAAATCTCCCAAGATGTCAGCCACAGCTATATACACTTACATGTACACACTGCATTAGAATGAGAGACTTGAGAAAGTACAACAGCTTGGCAGGAAGGACATTGCTTTATCTGTTACAAAATAACATGAAAAAGGTGTCAGTCATGGAACTCATTGATTAATTTAGGGTTATAATGGTGGTGTAAGTTGAATTTAGCCAATCTTCTATTGCTGTTTCTATTTTCATGACATTCAATGAAATGACACTATGATACACAAGGGGTTTGGGGAGTATTGTCACAACAATTGATTATAACTGTTTGCAGATAGTCCATTGAGAGGTAGTGCTGCTACCTGGTGTGGATTTGATATCCACATATCTAAACATATTGATGTTAAAATCTAAACACCTAGTATTCAAGTGTTTAAACTCTAAACATCTAAACATGTTTAGCAAAAATGTTTATGTATTTAGAATAAAAGTGTTCTTTTCCTAAATGTGTAGTTGATGAGACACCTTATTGATGAATATGTTTAGGTTTTAAACATGTTTAGACCTAAACATGTTTAAAATCTAAACACCATTTTTGCAGTGTATGAGGACCCTAATCCTGGTGGGAAATAAGAAGATTGAGGAACGTGTTTTAGTAGGCATACCAGTGTACTTTTATTTTGATCACGCCCATGACATCAACTTTATTTGGTTACAAAAATGAACAGGGGAAAAAGAATGCCAACCAGAGCACCTCCAAACCACATGAAAATGTTAGATAGGACCCCGCACTAAGGAAGAGATAAAATTATATCAGTCTGTTGCTGCTTGGCTTAATGGTATAGAGCCTGGAGTGAGGTGGAAATTGAAAAAAGGCAATTTTTGGCCTTTTTTCAACTTTGGGCCACTATATCTGAAAAATAGCAGGCCGACATACATAAATTTGCTTTTCTTTTGAGGCCCAAGGTGTTTTCTTTCAAATGAAGCAAGAAATAAGAAGAATGGTTAAATACTTTTTATCCTATGACCCCCTATATCCAAAAAAGACTAAAAACGACCCAGGTGCCCACTTTCGGTGGACTGACCCGTATTTTTCATTGTGTAATGGATGAGGCTCAGGGGGAGTATGGATGAATTTCGCAATAATTCCAAGATGGCCACCTCAATGTATGGCAGCCTCTCCCTATCTCTAAGAAGGGTTCTTCTGTGCCTATCTCCTTCTGGATCACATCTGGCATTTTCTGCTGAATCTCTGGTTTGTTCACCAGTACAGCAATCAGACACTGCAAGGGTACTAATGTGGTGGTTGTTCCTGAAAATGGGAATGTTTGGTTTGAAACCTGGCTTCAGGATGAGAAGACTAATGCAGTGCATGATAAATTGGATCAAATAGATGAAAAATTATTGTCTAAAATGGCATTGAGGGGGAAGCTAAAAGAATTTATTAGTACCAGCTATCGTGATGTCCATATTGATGCCATAGATGGTGTCATCAGTTAGTTGTAAGTCATTACTTTTACCTTGACATTTCGGTTGGGTTTCAAACAAACAAGGCATCAATAAAACATTGTGGGTTGCCAGGTTCAAAGACTTTCTAAAAGAAACAATTTTACAGTTTTGGTTACTTATATGAGACTGAATTAATCATTGTTAATTTCATATCATGATTTACTTATTTCATATAAAGTACCACTAAGCCTACCCTTCTAGTGCTGATCTCATGGTTAAACCAGTTGTGAATAAGCCTTCTAATAATAAATCACAGTATTGGTGCAAAATCAAGGGCTACACCTACTCTAGCATTTTTTATCTCTTTAAGGCTTTCTTGTTGAGTGCTGAGCAGACTTTGAACATCCTGCTTGCACACCTTGTGGCCATACAGATGAAGGATAAAAGACAGCTTTTTGAGTCACCGTAATATGCATAAATCACCAACAGCTTAAGAAAATCCAACCCATTATGATATTTAGAAGGTGGCTTACTATAGATGCGATAATCCCAGTGATACATTGGTGTATGATTGGCCTCAAGTTAACACATCTTTCTGCCTCTACTACTGCCCTTAGGGAGTGATCATTTTTTAACAACAGGGGGGGGGGGCTGGTGGGTTTGCGGGCGGACACGCGAAAAAAATTTCTACCCCCCTCTCGAGGGGATAAAATTTTTTCGACCCCCCCATAAGGGACAAAAATCACGCGCGAACGTCCCCTTTTAGCCTATAGTAACGCGCGGGGTTTTCCACTGAAAACAGGTGAAATTATTTTGACCCCCCCATCTGAGGTATTGAAAAAATTCTGACCCCCCTGGTCAAGGGGTTGAAAAAATTCTGACCCCCCCTCAAACCCACCGGCCCCCCCTGTTGTTAAAAAATGATCACTCCCTTAGCTCCTCCTTCATGTCTTTTATCGAATAGAGTGTGAGCAGCTTAAGGTTCTCCAGGTTGTCACTGAACATCTATATTCATAATCATGATAATCAGGACATAAACAGTATTATACATTTGATAAAGACTTAAAATGCTTCATGATTCATCTAGGAATAAGACATGCACCCAGCACTTGAAAGAAAGAATTCTAGAAAATGTATAATGAACTATTCAACACATTCTGGAAGGCTCTTTCTTTGTCCTTAGAATATGGCAGATTGAAGCTCCAGTTGCAGGTGTAGATAGTGGAAATACCATGTTCGAAAAATACATAATGTTTGTGACATACCTTGAGAGCCTGCATAGCAGCTTTCTTGTGGAAGGCTCATTTTTTAGAGTATGTACAAAATGGCACATATTTGCAATTTTTAAAGATAACATTCACTCTTTAAAGCCCAGGACGGCCAGCAAAATCGTTTGCCTTTTTTACCAGGACATAATATATATCTTTAAAACGGCTTAATACCACAAAGTCATTCCCAAACATCTGTAAAAAATAGTGAATGCCAAATCTATTAAAGTAGTTTGAATTGGTCAGCAAACTGACAATACCTGAGTTAACTCTATTTGATTGTAAGAGTAACTTCTGGCTCAATTGAAATCTTTGGAAATTATCAGTTTGTACTGCCTCCGTTTCTTCCTAAGGGAATAGATTTTGATTTGAAATGAATATTATACCTACCTTGATCTTCACGATGTCTCCGAATCTTTCAGACCAGTCAGTAATGGTTTGATGAGGACATCCTTCATCTAGCTGGAACACATTCCCAAAGAATGGCAGACCAGACAGTCCTGGGGGGAGACAGTACTTCTTCGTCCTAGATAACTTCCACATGACGAGGGCCCCAAGGGCACCCCCAGCCAGAGTTACAGCTAACATTGTGTCATGTCCAGATAGGAGAGGTATGTTGTTTTTCACTGCAAGATGAAATTAGTATAAAGTTTCTGACAACTCCAAAAAAGCATGATTCGACAGTCCCCACCATCCATGTCAATCTTAGGGGTCTAAAGTCATTTCCCTGTCATTCCTACTCCTGCACTTCAGTTTCATGTACAGAGGTTTGTACCTGAAGAGGTTGTACACCATGTGCTAAGATCCAGTGAACCTAACCAACTATATATTTATACACCCCTAGGACCTGGCTATATAAGCACAGGATTTGTTTCTCTCTAATTTACCCTGTGCCTTTGACAGGATTCATACCCATATCCTCAGAACTTTTAGCCCAACGCTTTGCTGTCCAAGCCATCGGGACCCATGCAATTGTAAATAGTCATCATATACACTCGTCCCTAGTGCCATATATAGGCACTAGTGACTGCCACAATGTCCCTGAACTTGACACTCTTCAACCATATGTTTCAGACTAGAAGAATAAAACCTATGCTTGAAGGGTGAGGAGTATTTCCAGTTCCCATCAGGTGGAAGAGGGGCATAGTGGGAGAGAAATGTAGTAAACTACCACTATGCTTCACTGCTTCCTATACTACTTCCTGTACGGTAGTTCCCTGAGGGTTTATACCTCAGGGCACCAGAGTAGTCATCAAATAGCTCAAGTTCTTCATATGGGTTTTAGTACTAAATGAGTGATAGAAATGTAAAATCCTCCATGGATTCGAACCCAAGTTACCAGAACTCAAACGAGAAATACCCTGCACTATAGCACCACACTAGTAGTGACACATGCTGATCTGAGGTTAATAGATGGTTAAATATTTGCTTTGCTAGGCTTATGAATAGTTATCCCTCGGAAACCTAGGCGTTTCTGGAAACCTACGAGAGGTGGAGTCCCACATGCACAGTCAGTCAAGGATTCCCGCATGGTAAACACAGTCAGTCCTGAATTTTACAGTAGCAAAATTGCCTGGTAAGTACTGTTTTCTTGTGTAAATCTCCATTCCCTTCCAAGGGGCCCCTTATGAACCAATTCTGCAACTGTGTCTCCCCTGGAGACACCCCTTTTTACGCAGATTTGTAGTTATTTGCATAATATTTCAAAAATAAATGATAACTAAATGGAAATTACTAAACATGGCATATTAGCTAAATCTTGATTAGTCTGGGAAGTGAAAACATTAAATTTATGAGAGGATTCCACAGCGTCTGGCCTTACAATTCTACAGAATGTGGGTATATAGTCATATAGAACAATCAATTCTGTTTTCCTTTAACCTTTAACTCATTCATGCCAGACAAAAAGCAAATGACCCAATGAATGGCATGTGTTTCATATGAAATTCAACAAAAATAAGCACTTCACTTGTGTGTTCTGCAGAGGGTGTTTTACTAACTTGTTGGATAGAGAAATCTCAAATGGAGGCTCCACTCTCCAAGCAGATTTAAGAGCGGTTCTATTTCTATGACAGGACACAAGGAATATCTGTTTGATGATAATATAACATCTTAGGAGGGTTATACCAGATATCCTACATGGGTAATAATAAGAGAAATAGGCCTGTAATAAGCTTACTGTACAAATTCAGTCTATGAAAGCTGGGTGTATGTCAGATATAGGGCACATCACTATCCCTGTCTGGAGGTTGCCATCTGTGTTCTTAGCTCCCGACGCCATTTTGAATTTTGTCAGGGAATTCTGGGTGATCTGTTATCTACATTCTAATCTACCACAGAAAAATGGCCACTGATAAGACTGATAGGAGAGATAAGCTGTGCCCTCCCTTTATCTTAATCCCCCTAAGTACCTCCCCATTGTTTCAGGTGTGAGGAGAGTGGATTAGCTTGATAGGGAGACAATGGCCTGGGTGTGGGTGACATGTGTCTCTTATTGAAATCTAAAGGTTATATTTCTCTTGTATTTAAAGTATTAGATTCATACTAAACAGAGATACAAGATAATCCCACAAAACCATACACAGTCGAATTTAATTTAAAAACAGTTTATTTCATAGACATTTGATGAACGCGTTTCCCTAGCCCACTTAAAAGAGTCTATTTCTCCTGTTTCCTATTCCCTCTGATGTGTGTGGTGCCCATATGCGCGGGCACTGACACATTCTTCTGTGAAATTGTGTAATGTAGTTCTCGCCATGAATATGACGAAATGGCATTAAACATCTATTAATCACTCACTCATTTGATCAACATGATAATTTGGTGCGACAGTTCGAGTTATTTATAATTCTTCATCAGGCAAGATACTAAACATATCTGGTTAATGTTGACTGTATTTGCTATCCATAGATATAAATTAAACAGAATAACTATACATAGTAAATGAGGAAGAGGCCAGTAAAGTAAACTATACAAAGAGGCTAACTATAGGTTTAGCCCCCGACTACATGAGCCACCTGGTTGATTTTCTTATCACTAGCAATGTGCTAGTCACGTATACTCAATGGGGCCTCAAGCCTTTCGGCCCCCATTGAGTATATCTCATACATACACTGAAAGCTTCATCTGTGTGCTGTCTTGGTTGACCTAAATTCAGCATGTTGAATAGAGGCAACCAGGCTTTTGGCTAGGAGAAACTAGTCTGTTTCTGGTTCTGTATGGCTGAGTTTGACCCAGTTGTTTGGTACCATTCACTGACTGGTACAAGTGTACTGTTACCCAGCAAATTGTTGTTATCTGTCGCCATGATTGGTCATCAATGGTGACTCCTTTTTGAGTGATAACTCCCTGCGTCATCTTTCGCCACTGTGTGTCAGTCTCACATGGCATGGAGATTTAATAGTCGCCAACATGATCTCACTCACTGCGTGAGTATATATGTGCCACCCCTTGTCATCCCTCACAAAGCATGGTGACTTATCACCACCATCACCAACATGGATCTAACTCACTGCGTAAGTATGTGCCACTGCCTGTCAACTCTTACTCAGAATGGCGGCTTATCACAACAGTAGTATAGTATGTATCGGAATGGGACTATAGCTAATCTAAGTATATTACTCACTGGGCGTGCAGCCAATCAGAGGCCTCCCTTTTGGCGGGAAATACAAATGTGGGGTCACGTGACCTAAACCTCCCCGTGGTGTGGCACCAAAATGGATCAATCAGAGCCCTCCCTTTTGGCGGGAAATTCAAAAATGGTCACATGACCCAAACCCCTTGTGTTGTGCCGCCAAAATGGTGCCCTCTGATTAGCTGGCTGTTTAGGTCACATGACCTCTATTATGCAAATAAGGTCACATGACCCTAATTTGAATGGACCAATCAGAGGTTGTCACTTTGGTGGGAAATTTGAAAAATTTGGTGACGTCACTCTATTTTTTAAAATCTTTTGCCCAAAAAAAAAAAAAAAAATGGAGACCTCTGATTGGTTGGCTGGCCGGCTTGCTGTCCACACATCATACCGTCAGTTAGCTGTATGCAGCAAGCAAGTAAGTAGTTAAGTGACCTTATTAGCATAAAGAGGTGTGGTTTATTATGTAGATGAGGGTGCGACTATAGTGAGATATTTTTAACTAAATATTCTACATGTATCATACATGGCACCTACACACCTGTAGATATACTACATGTATCATACATGATACATATACCCTGTAGATATACTACATGTATCATACATGATACCTACACACCTGTAGATATACTACATGTATCATACATGGCACCTACACACCTTTAGATATACTACATGTATCGTACATGATACATATACCCTGTAGATATACTACATGTATCATATATGATACCTACACACCTGTAGATATACTAAATATATTGTAGACTTACACACCTTTAGAAATACTACATGTATCATACATGGCACCTAGAAACCTGTAGATATACTACATGTATCGTACATGATACATATACCCTGTAGATATACTACATGTATCATACATGATACCTACACACCTGTAGATATACTACATGTATCATACATGATACCTACACACCTGTAGATATACTAAATATATTGTAGACTTACACACCTGTAGATATACTACATGTATCATATATGACACATACATCCTGTAGATATAGTACATGTATCATACATGACACATACACCCTGTAGATATACTACATGTTTTGTAGACCTACACACCTTTAGATATACTACATGTATCATACATGGCATCTACACACCTGTAGATATACTACATGTATCGTACATGATACATATACCCTGTAGATATACTACATGCATCGTAAATGATACATATACCCTGTAGATATGCTACATGTATCATACATGATACCTACACACCTGTAAATATACTACATAATTGTAGACTTACACACCTGTAGATATACTATATGTATCATACATGACACATACATCTTGTAGATATAGTACATGTATCGTACATTTCACTTACACACCTGTAGATATACTTCATGTATCGTCCATGGCACCAACACACCTGTAGATATGGAACTATGTACTCCCAGGTACATATATATAATTAATGTGTGATGCGAAGGTACTACTTTTCACCAGGGTGCATGCATATCTATGACGTCATCATAACATCTCCTCCAGTATATAAGCCCCAGCAGTTGAACTAACGGTCAATGGGCTTCATATGTTTGCTCGGCACACACCACGCTGGGTGGTGCTGGAAAATTTAAAACTTTTCAAGTTTAATCGAGTTAATATGGTGCCTATACCTACAACATGGGTAGAAAAAGAACTACTGGTAATGGATCCAAGTCCAAGACCAAGAAGTTGCCTAAGAAGGGGAAAAATAAAGCCCATTTGAGGATTTTGAGCAATGTGAGTGCTAATAATTATGGTTGATCTGGATACACCTACCTCAAATGCTACTGAGGAATTGTTAGATTCACCTGTTGACCAGAACATTTTGGACCTGGAAGACCGTACTACCTGTATAGAGCAGCAGTTAGCTGATATCAAGGGTCTGTTGGAGAGACAGGCTTTTAATCGAGGAACTATGACAGTGGCGAGCAGCGAGTCGAAAAGGGACCATGCACGTGGCGATGTTTGTCAACAGTCTTCCATTGATGCTGCATCCAAGTGAAGGGGGTGTGGCTGACAGAGGTCACCTGACTACCGCGGGCTCCATAGCAACCAGAGGACTTGACGCCATGTTGGACAACATCTTACCATAGTGTTTCATCAAACATCTCATCTTCTATGGATTCTACCACCTCTAAGGCAAGTCGTCGACATAGCCATAAGGATAGAGGTATGTTTGATCAGAAGAATTTTCTAAAGAGGATCGAAAAACTTGACAGCATTGAGAAATTGTTACAGGAAGAAGATGTGTTCGCCATGGTAAAACATATAGAGGTGTTGGTGGAGAAATCATGTACGAAAATATACACCCTCAAGGCATTAGTAGCATATGATTCTTCTGTAAAAACTAGAGCAAACGCTGTAGAAGCATTCAGTGATGTTAGGAGTGAGGATATATTAAGGCATTTGTCTTATGATGGGACAGTACAGGCCCAAAAATCTAGTGCAGCCAAGCCTAAAAGTTTCAAGTCAAAACAGTCGACCTGCACTTGTTATGCATTCAATAGGGCTGAAGGTTGCAGGGAGGACCCATGTAGATATCTTCACAGTTGTGAGGTATGTGGTATGTCAAACCATGGTAAGGACAAGTGCCAGAAGAATAAGAAAGATTAGGATTTTTTACTTAGGCAGGGTCCTATGTTAGAATCTGAAAATTTGATGCCTGATTTTAATGTAGTACATGTGGTAGATCCTCCTGAGCCTCCCGTTTTGATCATTTCGGGTGAAAATAATAATAATGATAGCTCTGAGTCTTGTAAAAATAACAAGAATCTTTTTTAACCCATAGTGGCCCAGTTCAAGGCGAGGTTGAACCACTGTTTACAGTGGAGTGTGTGGGTAGACCTAGCATCAGGGTCTATGACAGTTGTGTAAATGGTGTATGTAAATGTGAGCAATTTATTTATGGTCGAAAAGCTCCAATTATACCTTGCAGAGTGGCAAGTTTTCTTAGGCAGTCAGACCTTATTAATATGAACCAGGTAGAATTGGATTTTCTATGGTGTGGATTCACTGAGGGATATAAAATAGTTGATCCAGAATGTGATACGAGATTTGATTGTAAAAATTACAAGTCAATTGTAGAAGGTAGATTCTATATTGAAATGTGTGATATTATTCTGGATGAGTTGTTCCAGGGTTTGATAACTGAAACTGCCTATAAACCTATGTATTCACTCTTTGGGTGGTAAAGAGAAGTCTAATGGTAAATTGAGACCCATCACTGAATGTAGTATGCCAGCAGATATTTCTATTAATAACTACATGAATACAACTTCTAAAAGTTTCTCATATAATTCTATAAATACGGTAACGTGTCAATTGGACAAGAATGACTATATGAGCGTTGTAGATTAAAAATCTGCTTATTGAAGTATCAGTGTGTATGGTCCACATGTTGGTTATCAGGGTTTCAGGTGGAATTTTGGTAATGGAGACAAGTTCTTTGAGAGCAATCGCTTGACTTTTGGGTTAAAGTGTGCTCTGTATATACTTAATAGAATATCTGATTTTTCAACTGTTGTAGCTCGGCTTTATGGTGTCGATAGGATAGTTAATTATTTTGATGATTTTATTATCATTGGTAAAACTGAAGATGAAATATTCTTATTGAGTTTATGGAGTATATGGGTTTCATTGTGTCGAAGGAAAAAGTGACTGAGCCAAGTCAGATATGTGTTTTCTTGGGCATGTAGGGGCCGGCATCGTCGTATATATACTAGTGCGGATCATCCGAGAGATGTGCTTGTGTGGTGCTTGTTCCTTCTATGCCAACCAGGTGTCGCTGCACGATACGCGTTTGGTACAAGAGGGGGCAGCACCACGTCTCTCATCCAGCTCCTACTAAGGAGCCGGACGATCAGCAGAAGGGGACTGGACCTAGTCCGGTCCAGACGTGGTTCTATCCTTCTCCAATAAAGTCCATCCGAACAGATGGGAAGTTAAGGGCTTTGCCCAACCCGAACCTTTTGTGTTGTGTGCTACTCATAGTATTTAAGCGAGCCTAAGAGCCACCCAATATAAACACATAAAACAAACCGTCACAGGCATAACTATCGATTCTACAACAATGGAATTATCCTTACTGCAGAAGAAAATTGGACAAGATGAATCTAGCACTGGATGAGTGTTTGGAGAGGAAGTTTGTTTCAAAGAAAATCCTTCAAAAAATTGATGGGCTGATGTCTTTTTGCTTACAGGTGGTTCGGGGTGGTAGGACATTTAGTAGAAGGCTATTTGATCTTTTTTTTTAAAGTGTTTTATTGGGAAAATACTGAGTACTTTGTATTCGGTATTTATACCTAGCGTCCACACATTGTGGTACCTCCGCTAGGCCCCCTGTATAACTCATATAGATTGACATTCCAGTTGAATAATAAAGACATGGTGTCTGTATCATAATAGTATTACAAGTTCTATGATTCATATATGAGAAAATAAGTCTACAAATTTCTTACTTAGTTAGAGAATTAATAATGATGAGATGAGATGAGGGATGAGGATAAGGGAACAACACAGTGTTAATATACAAAAGACATTTAGATAAGCTGTTTGGATAGTCACGTATTATCTCACTTTTGAATTTGTCCAACGTAGGTATATGGGTGTACTGAGCTTTTAATTGATTCCATCTTAATCTGGATTTATAGTATGCGCTTCTTAGTACAACAGATTTTAGTGAGTGTGGGGTCATCATTCATTTCCCTGTGTGTAGTTGAGTTGGTAGGTGTCTATTGTCAACATATTCCATATTCTGAGCCAATTTGAAAGCATAGAAAAGCAAATGCTGATCTCTTCTTACATATAGTTCAGAGCAATTGCTTGCATGTCTTATCTCAACAGTAGACATACGAGGATTTTCCTCAAGTTTTACCATGTGGGCTACTCTTAAGGCCCAATTTTGTAGAAGCTGAAGTTCTTTAGTTTCACCTCTATAGTCCCTATCCCATATTAAGTCTCCATAGTCAAAACATGGTAAGATCATCGACTTATAAATGTCAACAGCAGTGTCAGGGTTTATACACTTTCTAATCCTGGATAATTGGAAAATTCTGTGCTTGATAGTTCTGATAGTATTATTTCTATGTTCGATGAATTTGAAGTCAGAATCCAAGGTTAATCCAAGATAAGGAAAGCTATATACCCTTTCCAAAATAACATTATTTAAAGTAAAAACACTATTATCATTTATGGCATTGTATGGGTAATATTTCCCATTATACATGATGCCCCTTCCTCTAGCCTTAATGTCTAAGCCTGAGTCTTGCCCTAATTGGGCAATGACTACAACATCTGCTCGTTGCCTTTTTACCATAGGGTTAGTATTGTCAGATGTGAAGACATTGGGATACTTATTTTTCAATTCACCTTTTTTTGAGAGGATTGTGTCTCTACAGTCAGCCTTGACCATTACGATGATCATATTTCGAACTCCTTGCTTTGGCCGACCTTGTCTGAAGGCATAGTCTATTTCATAGAAATCAAGCTTGGGGAATAGATTGTAGGCGACGTGTTTACAGTTTTCTCCATCATTAAATACCAATCCTTCTACCAAGATGTTATGTCTTCTTATACTATTATCAAGCACATTGATTTGGGCATGGTTTTCCTGTATATTAACCTTGTTTTGCCTAGTCGCTCTCTCTGTTTGCTCGAGTCTAGCTTTTACTAATACAAGTTCCTTTTCAAGTTCAGCATTCTTACTCTTCAATGTTCGATATCATCATGGTTCGCATTGGTGCCTGTTGTCAATGTGTCGATCTCCCTATGTAAGTATTCCAGTGTAGTACCAATTTTCTGCTGAACAATGACTTTTTGGTTAGTGGCATTAGCTCTTGTGTTCTTAGAAGTATTTGTTATTTCAGCAATGAGATTTTTAACTTCATCAGAACTAATGTTACTCGCCATGTTTATAAGGTGTGTGGTGCTCACTGTGGTATTAACAGGTGTATTAGGCCTATGTGGACTATACAGGTGGGCTTAGTGAGTGCAGTGTGGTGTATTTATAGGTGCAGGTTGACAGGTAGTACTCCAGGTATATACACCGGTGCCCACTCCCTTAGGGTCAGGCATATATTTAAAATCCAAAGTTATGTGTCTGTTGCTGTGATATATTCATTAAAAGTTGTACAGAGGTGGTCACTGAGAGTTCAAAGTAGCACTTGACCAATTTAGAACAGTAGCAGCGTGTTATACTCCATAAATCCATATATCCGGGAGCGCGCCACTCGGCTGTTCTCTACTCTGCAGACGCCATGATGCCTTTGTGCCAAGGCTAGGAATAGAGGTGTTATTAAATTGGATAATGAAACCCAAAAAGGATTTTTGTACAGTATTTAAATGTAGGAACATCATTCTTAACGACAATGAGTGTACACCTATGTATTCAGATTCCTCAATACAGGGTTTTGGGGCTTGGTTCGATAAAGATTACTTGTATGGTACTTGGAATGATATGGATCCAATGCAGCGTGTTTGTAATCACTTTACTCCATCGCTAAGGTTAGACAATCTCAAGATTCATCACAGGAATATTAATGTATATGAGTTATATCCTGTCATGGTGGGTCTGAAGCGCTGGTTAAAAAAATTCAGTAATACCAGAGTTCATTGTATCACAGATAACATGCAAGTCTTGGTTATGTTAAATACCGGAAGGTCCAAGAATAAGTTGTGTATGGAATGTTTACGTGAGATTTTTGGGTTATGTTTCATTCATAATATTGAAATATACTCCACACATATTAAATCAGAGGACAACATTTTAGCTGACCATTTGTCAAGGTTAAATTACAAAGGTGTTCCTAAAAAATGTAGAAAAGTTTTGGAGGAATATAACATGTGTTGTTATGATTGCAGACCTCAGGAAGCTGGAGAGGAGAAGGAAAAGATTCTTATAATAGGGGTGTGGCTGAGACTACTCGTAAAACTCACAGAAAATAGTTTAAAAGGTATAGAAAATTTTGTAAAATATTAGATTTACCCCTCTTCCTTGTTCTCCTTCTCACGCTTTGTTATATTGTGTGTATTTGTCTGACGAGATGAAACCTGTTTCAGTCAGAAATTATTTGTCTGCTGTATGGTATTACCAAAAATTGAAAGGTTATGTGGATTATAGCAATAACTTTGTAGTGAAGAAGACTCTTGATGGTATAGAGAGAATGTGTTAATCTGGTAGTACAACCTACCCTCTCAGCCCTAGTGACATGGTTGAAATTAAGTCTAGGCTTGATTTGGAATCCATTGACGATGTAGTATTTTGGTCTGCGTTATTGTTATGTTACAGAGGTGTATTCAGGATAGGACATTTAGTTCAATCTCCTCATAACTTTTTGATGAAAGACGTTAAAGTTTCAGCAGATTGTATAGAAGTCAACTCGTCAAAAACAGACTAGTTTGGTAAGGATTCATATATAGTGTACCTAAAGAGGGATGATAGTTCAGACTTATGTCCGGCTAAGTATATCAAAAGATGTGTGAAAACCTGTACAGCAGGTTTCTGTTCTCCATCAATGCCAGACCATTGCAGTATCATTATGTGAATACGAGGTTGGCAGCTGTTGCATTACAGTGTGGTATATCCCATAGGGTTTCAACTCATTGTCTTAGGCATGGTGGTGCAACTTTATTAAAAATAAGCAGGTTTGAGAGTTCAAGATACTATGAGGCGAGCCAATTGGAAATCAAATGTGTTATATAATCAGGACAGTTTGTTAGCTTTGGATGTAATGATTTAATGTGAAATGTTTAACATTGTGACAAAGTCAATTCTCACCAAACCCACTGTCTTCTCCTTTATTCACATCTATTATTATGTAATTATTATCAAGGTTAATACTAGTTATTATTACTGGTACACTCAAACAACACATTAACTTATACATGTATTGTGCATAGGAAAGGCCATGAACAATACATAGCACCAGTACACACCATATGATGGATGGTACCAGTGCACATTGTATGGTGACACATGGTACCCGCACACATCATATTTTGATATTTGGCACCAGAATATGTCATATGATGACATATGGTACAAGAACATACCATAATTATGATGATACACGATACCACTATACATGCCATGCATGGTACCAATGCATGTCATATCATAAGGTGTACCAAAACATGTCATGTGATGATACATGGTAAGAGTACACATCATATTTTGATACATGGTACCAGTATACGCCATATTGTGATACTAGTACCAGTATAAAGCATCTATGATTATACATGGTACCAAAACATGTCATATTGCGATCCATGGAACCAGTACACACCATATTGTGATGATCTGTGATACCAGTACATGTTATATTGTGTTGCATGGTATTAATATACATCCTATTGTAATGTATGGTACCAGTACACATCCTATTGTGATGTATGGTACCAGTACACATCCTATTGTGATGTATGGTACCAGTACACATCCTATTGTGATGTATGGTACCAGTACACATCCTATTGTGATATATGGTACCAGTACACATCCTATTGTGATGTATGGTACCAGTACACATCCTATTGTGATATATGGTACCAGTACACATCCTATTGTGATGTATGGTACCAGTACACATCCTATTGTGATATATGGTACCAGTACACATCCTATTGTGATGTATGGTACCAGTACACATCCTATTGTGATATATGGTACCAGTACACATCCTATTGTGATGTATGGTACCAGTACACATCCTATTGTGATGTATGGTACCAGTACACATCCTATTGTGATATATGGTACCAGTACACATCCTATTGTGATGTATGGTACCAGTACACATCCTATTGTGATGTATGGTACCAGTACACATCCTATTGTGATGTATGGTACCAGTACACATCCTATTGTGATGTATGGTACCAGTACACATCCTATTGTGATGTATGGTACCAGTACACATCCTATTGTGATGTATGGTACCAGTACACATCCTATTGTGATATATGGTACCAGCACACATCCTATTGTGATGTATGGTACCAGTACACATCCTATTGTGATGTATGGTACCAGTACACATCCTATTGTGATATATGGTACCAGTACACATCCTATTGTGATGTATGGTACCAGTACACATCCTATTGTGATGTATGGTACCAGTACACATCCTATTGTGATATATGGTACCAGTACACATCCTATTGTGATATATGGTACCAGTACACATCCTATTGTAATGTATGGTACCAGTACACATCCTATTGTGATGTATGGTACCAGTACACATCCTATTGTGATGTATGGTACCAGTACACATCAGATTGTGATGTATGGTACCAGTACACATCCTATTGTGATGTATGGTACCAGCACACATCCTATTGTGATGTATGGTACCAGCACACATCCTATTGTGATGTATGGTACCAGCACACATCCTATTGTGATGTATGGTACCAGCACACATCCTATTGTGATATATGGTACCAGTACACATCCTATTGTGATATATGGTACCAGTACACATCCTATTGTGATGTATGATACCAGTACACATCATATTGTGATAAATAGTACCACACACATCACATTGTGATATATGATACCACAACACGTGAAATTGTGGTACCAGTACATATAATATGATGATATATGGTGCTAGTGCACGTCATAGGGTAAAGGCACCCATTTCGGATGCTCCTGACCACACAAGATGTGATAATCTTTGCTCCTTGAATCTGGCACCTCTAAAGTTAGTGGATTCTGATTTCTGTTGCACCAGTGAAGGGATTTGACAGTGCTGCCCAATATGTATAAGTAAATGAACTGTAAATATGTTTCAGTCAAAAGGTCCAATTGCAGCTCAAGTCAGACAGCTAATGTCAGAAGTGACCCTAGAGTCAGACAGTTTCTTTTCCTATTGATATAGACACAATGGATAGCTGTAAATTTGAAATATGTTGCAAAAGGATGTGGCATAATGCAACAGAATCCAACATATTACAATATTGTTACCCAGGGCACACCAGGATGTTTATTTTACACACCTGCAGCTGGGCAGTCTGCTTTACTTAACTGAACATGACGTCCAAGGGAGGGATGCACAACTGATAGAATTGAGGTGATGGATGATATGTTAACCTCAAGGAAGAATAAATCTTTAAGGTTCTGTCTATCATCATGATATTTTAGGATTTTCTCTGTGGCAAAATATTCATTGTAAGAGCTGATAGCACATAACATGAAGTGTCCCAAGTAGGATGCAATAGGTGTCCGGCTGTTGATACTATTTGATAGTGATATAAAAATAACTCACACAATGTGATATAAGTGATCAATTAATGTGCCTAGGGCCAGATCATTTGCATAAAATGTACATCTTCCAATTACCAGTTGTAAGATTATTATGCACACAATGGTATAGGCATAAGAGTATATGTAGTCAAACCAATTGCCCCATTCACTTGTCATTTCCCACCAAGTTTGTACAGTTGTGAGGCGTGGAATGGGGAGACTGTATTTAACATGCTGTAGTTAGTAGACAGAATGATATGTTAATTTCCATACTCAACTCATATTATAGGTGAAATATGCATATTAATTATGTAATTCCATCCAAAGGGTGTCCGACTTTAGGTATCTGTCTGACTCAGGGTGCCTTTACCCTATATGATTTATGTAGTGTATCTACAGGTGTGTATGTGTCATGTACAGTATACTTACTATAATGGATCCTTGATAAACGTTTTAGAACATTTTGTTGTAATGGCACATCCTCTACAGAACACATTGATACGTTTTGGCATGATTAGACCAGTGTGGAATTGAGCCTGCTAAAACATTTGCAAACATTCTACTTTGAAGCCAGTACCATTTCATTACACCTGAATACCTTTTGGCATTTAGAGACTGCAGCTAAATGCCTTCTACCAAAACTTTTCAAAGGGGTTAACTTTAGATGATGATTTAGTCCAAGTAGACTTGCCAAAACGTTAAGATGTGTTTTGACCCCATCACTGGAAATACCAACTCAGGTTAATGCGTATTAGTCTGGGGAAACTACATTGAAAATAGAGAGAAATCACACCTTCAATACGCATTATTACTGTATGGTTCTAGAAAACTTGAAAATCCATTACACATAATACGTTTTGGTTGTCCAATGACAGAAAGTACTGGTATTTTGGACCCCCACTTTTACTACCCACATTAATACATTTTGGTTGTCTACTGACAGAAAGTATGGGCAGTCCTAAGGATATATGCTCCACTATGATTGCATTTAAAATAGCAAATATATTAGATACGCCTCTCATAAGCACACAGTACACAGCCAACATATATATGTTTCTAGATGTATGTATCATGAAAATATCACAATACAGCTTTGTTTCAGCACAAAAGACCTACGTATTATGGATGCAGGGACAGTGGTTTTCACGCCGATCATGTATGCTCCGCCCATGTCCTACGCACAGGGTTGCTAAACCTCCCTAATATCTCTAAGGTCATGTCATGATTCAGTAATAGAGTGCTGGAGAGTTTACTTGGCAGCACTACACTGAAAGATCTTGATGACGGTCAGGTTGGATTGAAATATAACTTACAGTAAGTAATCAAACAGCCCTTAGCCATTGATACTTTTCTCTGTCCTCAGATGCTAATATCATCTATCTGTTCGTTTTCACATTCCCCTATTTGAGTGTAGGGCATCAAGGCTATCAAGATCTACACAATCATCATTCCAACACATCACAGTTCACTGCTCATCCTTGGGAGGAGCCTTACTGAATATTCCTGTGGTATGACCCCAAAACCACTAATGTAGGTTCGAGGGTCGTGACTTGGCCTCTTGTTTTCAGACTCAGGTAAGAATTTGAAGTTCTGAATGAGTGATGTCACCATCAAGAAGAGCCTGTTCTTGGCAAGTGTCTCACCCACACAGACTCGTCTACTGGCACCAAACGGCAGCAACCTGGAGATTGGAGAATTATGCTATGTTCTGATAAAGATTCAGGGGGGAGGTGCTAAAATGTCTATCAGTTTAGTGTAACATTCTTTGTAGGGCATATTATGTACGTGTATCATATAAAATTGCCAAAAGCAAAGAAAATAGAAGAAAGAAAATTCCTAGTGTTAGCAAATGCCTGAATGTGTCCATTATGAACACTGAAAACATGGAAGATCCGAAACTAGTCAGCTGTGACCATGTTTTCCATGTTTTCAGTGAAAGAATTCAACTCCATCCAAATTATTCTCTTAATTCAAAGTCTTTGTTGCTAGCTTATTTGAAATAGCAGTTACCTTTTCCTGTTTATATGATCAGGTGCAACAAGATTACCATCCTCGTCCAGAAACCGCTCTGGGTTAAACTCCCAGGGTTCATCCCAGTATTTAGTGCTGTGGTGCAACTTCCATAAATTACACATGATCTGTATAGAAATTATACATTGATAACAAGAACTAGAGAAGTGCTCACATCCTTGATGTGTGCCAATAGACCCAGTATACTGTAGAGGCCCATGATGCCCCATATATATATGTAACTATGCAATTCTAGGATATTTAAGTACACTGCAAAAATGGTGTTTAGATCCTAAACACAATTCTAAACATATTCTTGCAACGTTTTTGTAATCACATTAATTTCCTAAACATGTTTAGCCAAACAATGTGCTTAGCTCAGGTATTTAGAAATGTAGGTGTTTAGGTTTAAAATTTGTGTTTAGATGCCTATGAAATTCTGTGTTTAGATGTTTATGAAATTTTGTGTTTAGATGTCTATGTGATTAGTTAGGGTTAGGGTTTGCAGACATGTATGCATTGAAAAAATAAGAGAGACTTGAGAAAGTACAGCAACTTGGCAGTCAGGATATTGCTTTATCCATTCCAAAATAACATGAAGTAGGTGTAAGTCATGGAGTATATTGACTATTTTATGGCAATGATGCTGGTGTAAGGAGAATCTAGTCAATTTTATATTGCTGTTCCTATTCTCATGACATTCAATAAAAAGAAACGAGGATAAACATGGGATTTGGGGACATTTGTCACAACAATTGATTACAATTATGTACAGATAGTCCATTCAAAGGTAGTGCTGCTACCTGGTGTGGATTTGACATCCAAGCATCTAAACATATTGATGTTTAACTCTAAACACCTATTATTCAGCTGTTTAAATTCTAAACATCTAAACATGTTTAGCAAAAATGTTTATGTAGTTAGAATAAAAGTGTTCATTTCCTAAATGTGTAGTTGATGAGACACCTAACTGACCTATATGTTTAGATTTTAAACATGTTTAGACCTAAACATGTTTAAAATCTAAACACCATTTTTGCAGTGTATGGATTTTTTCAATGGAAGTCAAGGTTTTGCAAACAACATAAGAATATATTTACATAAGCAACACACATGAAATTATGTGTGGTATTGTAAGAGTTACATTCTATTGTTATAATGATGCACCACAACACAGAACTGGTAAAAAAACAGCTCTACAATGGCACTAAATATCACCTTACAGGAGTGTACTGAATCTATATTATTGTATATAAGCCTATGCTACCTTTAGAGGTTTGATATTTTTTACTGACCCTTGTGTCCTTTGGGATGTCATATCCATGAACTACTATGTCTGTCATTGTGTAGTGGGGAATGTTCAGAGGGAGGATGGATGAATATCTTAACAACTCCAAGATAGCTGCTTCAATGTATGCAAGCCTCTCCCTATGTCTAAGACGGGGTTCTTCTGTGCCAATCTCCTTCTCTATCACATCTGCCATTTTCTGTTGAATCTCTGGTTTGTTCACCAAAACAGAGATCAAACACTGTAGGGATATTGATGTAGTGATTGTTCCTAAAGATACAGAACAAGAACATCCCTTTTTTATTAATGGATAATTGAAGGCTGGAAAATGGTAATATTTAGATGACATGCTCCATGCCTTTACTCTTAAATGCCAAAACCATGTTAGCTTTGTTGTAAAATATAGTGTGTGTAGGTTTTGAACTTTGTGAATTACATAAGAATGGTTATATTTGTGACAGATTTTGATACAAGGGAAAGAAAACTGTATCTATTGCATTTGTTAAGGGGGTTAAAAGGATTAAACACATACCAGCAAAAATAATATTTGTGTTGATGCCATAGATAGTATCATCTGTGAGTTGCAAATCTTCATTTTTCGCTTGACCCTTCCTTTGGGTTTCAAATAGGGCATCAAGAAAACATTGTGGGTTGCCAGGTTCATAGATTTTCTGAAAGTTTAGGGATCATTGTTAGAATGCTTATCCATTAAACTAAATGGTTTCTATTGCTATGCACTTTAGGGCCCGAAAAGTACCCCTACACCTAAAGAGAATTTTTAGATTGGTCTGTGTTTCGCTATGTTGTTTGTGTGCAATATGACTAAGTGAAGTTATAATTTTGCTATATTAAAAATTGTTTGATAAGTATAGGTCCGATTTCATTCCAGTGGATTACCTGCTTAAAAGGGTTGAAAGAAATGGGCCTAAGGTGGTTATTACCTTTCTAAGGGTTAGTATAGCTTTTTAATTTTGAGCTTGTGAGTTAACTATTGAATGATAATGTATGTCAGAAATGTAACCAATAGCCAAGTAGCCACCTACGTATGATTGACCTTTACCATAATTGGATGTGTTTTACAACATATGTGAAGGCCTAGATGCATAGTAGGCTAACCTTTCTGTTACTGATTTCACGTTTAAACCAGTGTTGGTTCATGTCGCGGACTTTTATAAGTTGTCCATAAGTCTTTCTGAGGATGTATCTCAGTATTGGTGCCATGTCAAGGACCACTGCCACTCCAGTTGGTTCTATGACCTTTTGACCTTGTTCCTGGGCAGCCAGAAGACTCATTACATCTGCTTTGTTTACTTTGTGACCATACATCTGAAACATTCATAAAATAGTCAACTTTACAATTGCAAGCCATAATATGGCTGGGCTTTCCTTTCACTAAGTAGTTGAATATAAAACTACATTGTCTATGTAGTATTAGGTACTGTTTACATCTTTCTTCCTTTACAGATTATAGTAAGGGTAAAGTAAATATACACAAATTGGAATGCTATCTGATTTATTCTATAAGTTATATACTAACCATCTCAGCCACTGCATGACTTCTGTTGATACATGACATAAGGGGTGTCAATAAAGCAAATGTGTACATTTTCTGCCATTAACAATATTGATTGTGTATTTATTCATGAGTAAGCTATCAACAAGGCCTTCATGTCACCCTCTAATGCCTTATAGAGTTGACTAAAATGACTTACTATGGATGTGATAATCCCAGTGATACATTGGTGTATGATTGGTCTCATATTTACACATCCTTTAGCTGCAACTAATGACCTTAGTTCTTCACTCATGTCTTTAATCAGATCTAGTGTAATGCGTTCCAGGTTTTCCAGGTTATCACCATACATCTGTATTCATGGAAAAAGTTATTAGGGGATTGACTATATAATGGTACTTTTGGTTTACCTTTTAAATGATACATGACTGTTCCACATTTATATTCCTCTGTTAAATACTTGTGAAATATCAATTGATATAGCTCCCCATAGTATATCAATAATTTATCACGTTAGCTCCTCATTAATCATTTTATTTTATGTCAATAACTTCTTCCCGTAGAGATAGCATTGTGGAGCCGATCACCACACCCCCAGTGGCGTAACGTGTGCCAAACCACCACAGCGGTCGATCCACCACTGCAGCCTCATTCCGGGCGCATGTAAACATTCAAAATGGCGGACCGCCGCTCGTACAGGGCACTACGGTAACGGATTTTGATAATTTTTCCTTAATTCCCCCCCCCCTCATGGTGGATCAGCCACCTCGTACACCACGGTCGTTTAGTTCTATTTATGTATCTACAGGATTGGCATGAGGGATTCCTAGTTCAATCCACTCACATGGGATGCATTCATTCATTATGAACAAAAATGTGCCATATGCAGTATATTTTTGAATCATTACCGTAGTGACCTCTTTAAGAACTGGGTCTTTGAATGAGCGCTGGCCTCAAATTTGCTGGAGCACAATTGAAATTGGCACTTTGTCTTGAATAAGGTCTGGTCTTGTATAACTGCCTTAGTTTTAACAGGCCACGATAGTAATGGGTGCAGTTTGAAAAATTAGTATGGGGGTGGTCATGTCCTAGATGAAATACATAATTTCAACATATTCATACCTTAAGGGCCTGCATAGTGGTTTTCTTATGAAAGACCCATTTTCGGGAGTAGGTGGAAAAAGCCACATCATCACAGTGTCCAGTTAAAACATCCATTCTGTAAAAACCTGGACGGCCGGCAAACTCAGTTGCCTTGGTTACAAGAGCTTCATATATGGTTTCAAAACTGCTTAACACCACAAATTCGTTCCCAAACATCTGTAAAAAAAAAGAAAGAGGTGCATTAAAAAAAAGGGATTTTTGAGAAAATGAACTTGATATCATGCTGATTATAAAGCCCTCCTGAACTGACCTCCTAGGGATGTATTATAGTAGCAAATATATATGCATTATTACAACAGCTTTGACTGGTCAAACCAGGGTATATGAGGGCCCCCGCTAGTAAAGCCACTTTTCAAAAGTGTGGCATACCTTCAGTGGTATCTGCCATACAAGTGTGTTTTTAAACTTTTCCTCTCAAGAGTTTGAGTTTGAAAATATTTATTCCAGGTTTCTTTTTGTGTTAATATGAGCTGAATATAATGATTAAACACATTTCCTGTAGGGTAGATTAACCTAAAGACGACCGTTCCTGTGCAGGCTTTCAATAAGGGATATATAGTAGCTAATATCTTTGAGTCTAATAGGTCCTAAGGGATTCACAAGGTACTAAATAAAAGACAATTATTGGGGCGTTCGGACCAATTACCTCTCTCAAATCCATGTGTAAAGTTTATCTATTGTCTTTCATCATTTCTAAGACCATCTCAGTTAGTCTATTTTCACCTTGAGATGACCACCTTGCACCTTGAGCTGACCATTTGTGACATGATTTGTGAAAAGGGGGCTTAGTGCAGGGGGCTCTAAGACCCCTTCTCCCAGTTCATGTCACATTTGATAACTATTCTTTTAATGGGGCTATGTTCATTAAACTATCATTTGAAAAAAAAAAGAATAAGTGTCCTCTGTAGACATACAGTAAAATGGCGTAACTAAAACTAGTACATCATCAGAAAATGTATGTTTTTATAGTGACTCAATTAGAATGGAAATTCAAGGCAATTTTATATTGTAAATCTCATCAAAATAGAAGTGGTATTTCCAACCCTGCATTATAGAGGCTTTATTTTTAATGTACTTTAATAGACCTTCAATATGAACTATAATAATCCATTCCTTAACTATATCATCACACTCTCAGTATCAAATAGTTCCTCTACATAGTAATAACAGTAGCAGAACAGTTAAGATTGAAATGTATGCATCAGAGCATAATCCAGTGAACATTTCTATCCCAAACTATTCTGTCCATGAATCTTGTGATGTAATCATACATTATCAATGGTTTCTATTGGTGTATAAGGAGTGATTGACTCAAGGTGAAATGGTGGTCATCTCAAGGTGAAATTGGTATGCTCTAGGAAATAAGTCCTATACAGAAAGTATTTAACATTTCTGCACTTTTCCTTATGCTATCATTTAGCAAAGCTTCAGAACATGGCGGCGTTGGGTTAGCAGCGGAGAGCGACAGGGGGACAGTTTTTTCCAAAATTATCTGTGTTTACAGGCAGTAGAGCACATGAAACTTTGAAAATTATATAGTTAAAGTATCACACCATAGAAAACCATGGCAAACCAAGGACCCAGATCCCGAACTCGATCAAAGAAGTCATTGCAGCCGTCAACTCTATGGAAAAAAGGTTGCTGTCAGTGGAGGAAACACAAACCTACATGCAATCTAACATTGTAGAAATTAGAGATTCTATTGATGGACTAAACCAGGCGACAGCTAACATAAATGAGACCCTTGACAGCATAAAAGGAAGACTCACATCATCAGAAGGTACCATGGAAGCCATGTCAAAGACAATCTCGGAAACTGGAGACGCCATTAAAATCCAAAATGACAGCGTCAAGACCCAGACAGCTCTATTACTTCAACATACGAAGAAATTCGAAAAGATGGACTTAGACGTGAAGAAAAAAATCCTGATAATTAAAGGACTAGAAGAAAGCAAGGATGAGGATATTTCTGTTAAGATTGCTCAATTTCTGAGAGATATCAGATTTAATCAAGGGTTGGAATGTGTAGAAACTTGCAGTCGCGAGGGACCGGAAGCTCCGATCCAAGATGGCGAACACCAAGGCGTAAACAAACCGAGACATAGGCAGGTACGAGTTATTTTTCGAAATATCTACACCAAATCCAAGATTATGAGGAATCTAAAGTATCTGAAAGGAAAAATGCTATACAAGTTCGTATCTGTGGGAGACGAATTGACAGAAAGTGAACAGAAGGACTTTAACGACCTCCGTGCCATGTACTACCTGGCAAAGAAGCAAAATTACAACGTTCAACTCAGGCAAAGATTCCTTATACTGGAGAAGAAGACTATATATCCATCTCAGCTAACCCAAATGCCCTATCAGGATCTCACCATGCAGAAGGCTATGGAAGCCATCACCCCGGACGGATTAATGTTTAAATCCAAACACCATATGCTCTCCAACCTGTATGACTGTAACCTGAAATATCGAGGAGTGGAATATACAAGTGCAGAACAGGCCTACCAAGCCACCAAGGCTCGTACATGTAAACAAATGGACATAGCAGACAAAATTCTCCAAATGGACAACTCCATTGACATCATGTACGAAGGAAAAAAGGTCAAACCTACACCAGAGTGGAATAAAGAAGCCAAATCCATCATGGAGGGTATAATCAAGGCCAAATTCTCCAACAAACACCTGAGGGACTACCTAGTATCTACTAAAGGTATGACACTATATGAAGCCAGCTATCACCCTATCTGGGGCGTCAAGTATCATTTCGGTCAGGCTAAGTTGTGTAAAAAGGACAATATCAAAGGAGAAAAATTGCTTGGGTTCATTCTTACCAGAGTACGTGATGGGATCATCGACGAGGCTACTAGCAAAGATGAAGAACTACCTGCATGAGCAAACCAACCCAACGGACTAAAAATAGAATAAAATTATTAAATCCATAAGTGCTCTATAGACCTTAATAATGTATAATTTTTTTAGTTTTATAATATAAGGAAAGGCCAAACCCTGACGTGTTATCTACTATAACTGTATTATTTTAGATTATAGGTAGCCAGAAGTGCTGTAAACCTATGGAGGGAGGGGGGCTAGGTTATTTTTGGTATAACAAAGGATGGGAAATAAAAATATGGAAAACGGAGGTGTATGTATATTTGAGGAAAATTGTACCGGTATATTTGTCTCAATATTATCCAGATTTATTTATAATTTGTAAAATTGTATCAACATACAAGTAAACAAGGAACTAAAAGACAGGTTCGAGAAAGGCTTCTCTATTGTACATTTAAATACTCGTAGTATAAGAAATAAATTCACAAATTTAAAGGAAGAATTGTCTGAAAGTAACATTGATATTGTACTTTTCTCAGAAACCTGGTTAAAATCTACTGATTGCTCTGATTTGTATACGTTTCCCAGATATAACTTATTTAGACTTGATAGAATAAGTATTTTTAGGGGAGGAGGACTCTGTGCGCACGTGGATGAAAACATACCATGTACAAATCAGAAATTTAGCTATCTTAACAGGTCTAATAAGGATATTGAGATACAATGGTTATTTTCTATTAAAGGTTCTAGTAAAAAGGCAATAATCTGTAACATTTATAGACCACCATCTGGTAACCTGACTAACTTTTGTAATATTATTCAAGCATTATTTTTACAAATTGAAAATCTAGACTCATATAAAATATATGTACTTGGAGATTTTAATGTTAATATTATTGGTAATACAAGAGAAAAAATACAATTGTATGAAACTTTTGATGATTTTCATCTTAGCCAAATAGTAAACCAAGTTACTATGACCTCAGGAGCGAACTCATGTATCGATTTGATTTTTACAAACTGCTCAGGTATCATTTCGTCTGGCCCTCTCGATATTCACCTATCAGATCATCTCCCAGTTCATATACTAAAAGGAAACCAATTTGTCAAACAGGGCTACAGGAGTTTCTTGGGTAGATCATATAGAAATTTTAATAAGGAAAAATATTTACAAGGCCTTACAAATTGCAATTGGACTCTTTTTGATAATAGCAATGATCCCTCAGAATGCTGGAATATTCTAGTTAATCATATGAAATACATGTTGGATGTTCAATGCCCAGTAAAGAAATTTAAAATAAAAGACAAATCTAGCCCCTGGATGACTAATGAATTGTTGGAACGTATTAATGATAAAAATGTTTTATTGAAAGAGGCTAGACGAAATTTGGACATAATATCATGGCACCATGCCAGAATATCTAGAAATATTGTAAATCGTGAAGTCCAGCAAGCAAAAGAAGAATATTATAATAATCTATCTGAAGCCTATAAAAAAGATTCTAAGAAATTTTGGACGACTATGAAAGAGGTATTGCCTAATAATAAAGGAAAATCGAAGACAATCAACTTAGTGGATGAAAATGGACAAACTATTACACTGGAGGATACATCCACATATATTAATAACTTCTTCGCAGAAATAGGTCCGAGGCTTGCTAGACTGCATGATACTGAATTCTTATTTAAGGGACAAAGATGCATGGTAGATATGCCTGACATGTCGTTTTCAGATGAAGAAATTATTAAATGTTTAGAAGACATAGATATAACCAAATCATCCTCCATTGAATATCTACCTACTAATATCTTCAAAATGGCAGTTATTAAATTCTCTGATAAATTTATTAAAATTATAAATTTGATTATAGAAACCGGTACCATACCAGACAGCTGGAAAGTCGCCACAGTTACTCCTCTACCTAAGGGTGGAGATCCATCCAACGTTTCTAATCTAAGACCTATCAGCGTGCTGCCTATAACTGGAAAAATATTGGAGCGACTTATACATACTAAGATCAGCTCTCATCTAACTTTCTATAATATATTGTCTAAATTCCAAGGAGGATATCAAAAAAATAAATCGACCCTAGATACTATAACTATTCTTGTCGATGATATATTAAAAAATCGAAATCAAAATAATATTACTCAAGCAGCATTTATAGATATAAAAAAAAGAATTTGATTCTGTAAATCATAACATCCTCCTGAACAAACTAGAACAATACGCTATAAGAAATAGGAACCTGACATTAATAGAAAATTACCTATCCAGGAGGCAGCAATGTTCTGTGGGTAATCATGTAAGATCAGGGTATAAGAATTTATCATGTGGCGTACCCCAGGGGTCAATATTGGGTCCATTATTTTTTTTATTATATATAAATGACTGTATCTCTGAAGACGACACTCATAAGACATTGTTATATGCAGACGATTCAGTTTTATATGTATCAGGCAAAGACATAGAATATTTACAAATCCAACTTGAAACTGCTCTAAATAAATTTTATCATTGGTCTACTAGTAATAAATTAACCATGAACGAAGACAAAACAAAAATTATGACCTTTGCCTCTTCTGTAAAACTGAAAAATCTGAGAAAACCGAATATTGTTATTAATAATAAAACACTTATGAATGTATCTTCCTATAAGTATCTAGGTGTTACTCTTGACCCCGAATTGAAATTTAATATGTACCTTTGTACAGTAATTAATAATGTAAGATATAAGTCGTTGATATTATATAAAACCAGGAAATACATGACTGAAGAAGCAAGACTAAGAATGTATAAAATGCATATACTACCTTTAATAGACTATTGTGATATTTTATACAATGAGGCTAAAGCAGATTTCCTGTTAGATCTACAGCGTATACAAAGTAAATGCCTGAAAACTTGCTTTGATTATCATATATTAACACCAACGCTGACTGTACATAATAAGGCTAATTTACCTATGTTGAACTCTAGGAGAATCTACCATATTAAACTAGCAGCTCATAAGAGGTCTAGTGACAAGAATTTTATAGAACCAAAGGTACGAGAAACCAGGCTATCTGCTGCACCGGTTTTAAAATATCAGAAAATCAATTGTAAAGCTTATGAATCCTCACCAGAAGTCAAATGTGCTCAAATCTGGAATAATCTACCAATAGAATTACGAAATATTAAAGATAGAGACAAATTTAAACTGGAATGTAAAAAAGAACTCTCATAAATAATAATTTCCTTAAAATTTAGCAAATATATATATATATAATGCAATACGTGTTAGCAAACCCTTTGTATATATTAAGGGATTTAAAAATTGACTCATTTTGGGAAAGGGATTTTGTTATTATATGATGTTTAAAGTAGAGAATAATGCTGCTGTTCTCAAAATATATTGTTATTATTCATAATTGTTAATCCTATGAATGGCATATATAGTCTTTTGTATGGCTTGGCCGAGACAACATCCGTAGGATGATGGTCAGTCATTAACTTGATAGCGTCGTACAATATATTTTCCTGGCATTATAATTTATCTAACATGTTTACTTGGATATCTAGTATTTTGAAATGCGTCTTATGTAAACCAGGAATAATGACCATATTATCGATATATTGGATGAAATGTAACACATTCTTAGGCTAAATAAAGTTTAAAATTTTTCAAAAAAAAAAAGATATTTATTGATGCCTAGAGTCAAAATGTTGTATATGTGAGTACTTGTTATCTTCACCTTCAGCTGGTCATGGTAAAAACCATTCAAACATGGGAACTTTAGTCTATTATCATGTAGTGACAATTACTTCATATATTCCAGGACCTCATTCTATGGGGTATTATAACACCTCTATTTCACTAATATTAGGGTTTAAGACAAATGCACTATTTGTGAAAGTGAGAAAAACAAGCTGATAGGTGGTCGACTCTAGGTATGTGGTCGTCTTTAGGTTAATCTACCCTAGATAACATGTGACTGTGAAAATTTGTACTAAAAGAAAATGACAACAAAAATCCTTGTATGAAGGGCAAATTGACATTATGTATTATTCCACTATGCAGCACTTTGTATTAAAGCCATAATGCTTACTTTGATTTTCATGACGTCTCCATATTTTTCAGCCCAGTCAGTAATGCTTCCATGAGGACTTGCCTCATTGAGCTGGAACACATTCCCAAAGAACGGTAGACCAGGTGGTCCTGGTGGCAGATGGTATTTCTTCCTGCCTGTGAAGTTCCACAGGACCAAGGCCCCAAGGGTAACCCCAGCTAGTGCTACAGTCAACATTGCTATCTGTAAAATCTATATGAAAGAGATCTTTTTAAGGGTTGCGACCAAATTGGTGCATCATGCCAACTCTCTCAGAGTGTATCAACCTTATTGTTCTGCCTGGTGCATGAATGCAACTCTGACAAGTCACTCACCAAGGCTACAATCATGCATTCTTGCAACCAGTATAGGCATGATGCATTGATGCAACTTTCTACTTTAGGATGTTGATCCTATGTAGGCTACATCATTTTATGATCTGGTTTATAATTCTTCAGTGATTATGTTCAATATGAGTTTGAGTTTGACAAAATTTTTATTGCAGATTTCATGTAAATGGTCTTCCATTTCTCAGCAATTTGGGTCATTGTCTTACAAAAACTATTTTGACTACAAGTGGGTGTGTCATATGCCTTTAGTCTGCTCTCTTGTATACTAATATTAATATTGGAGATTCGTATTTGATAATGGTATAAAATTCGACATGGTATATAGAAATGATTGCTGGTCAGATAGGTATTTAGAAATTTCCTGTATCTAATTTCCGCATGTACTAAGATGCTTAGCCGCCATGGCGCGGAACTAGTATTTCGTCCAAAGGCTTTTCCCGAGCCCACCATTATTTTGACTATTCAATCAGTTCACCTAGTGTATGATTGTAATACAAAAAGTTTGAGATTAAAAGAAGAAATAAGCAGAAAGAAAAAAAAATAAATGCAGTCCTTTGATCAAGTGTTTCACTAGCCACGCAGCAACCATGACAGCCCTCCGATCCAAAATTGTCAAAATCTCTAAATACGGAATGTATAAACTACCTAGCAAATCTTCGTGAAGTTGAGTCAAAGTGTGTGAGCCTTCGCACAGTGCGCTTCTGGAAATTTTATTTGCGTCAAGCATTGCCAGGGCTGACTCAGCTTCACATAGACTGACGCATGTGTTATGACTCATCTTCACACACAATGATGCATGGGTTATGATGCAGTATGACACACAATGACGCATGGGTTATGACGCAGTACCACGCATGATGACACACTGACCAATTTTTGCTTGTGGGGGGCTAGGAGGGGGGGGATTGTGGTATTTTTTTTTTGGCTTTATTGTGAACATCAATTCATCTGATTATCCTGTTTCCATGTGAAGATATCTTTCCTCACAATATCATGTTTTACCCACTCTCCTTGGAAATGGATGGTTATGGTGTTGATAGATGATTCCTTGTAGTTTTCCTGGGAATACCTGTTCAAATCAAAACAAATAACCATAAACACAAAACAGAAACAGTCTAAATCTAGACCATCCCAGTCCCACCAATATTGACAATGAATATTCATTCACTTAGTCCCCAGATACCAGAACTTATAACTTAGCATTCGGAATCCCCTAAATCTCCATAGGCTTTACTCATAGTTCTAAATCTACTACTCTGTTGAGGTATTGCCACTAAATCTTGTAATTAGCAGTAAGGCATGTTCAGACATAATCAGTAATAATATATATATACTACTGTAGAAATACCTGTCAACTGGGATTTGAAGAACAAATTAATCTAGAACTGTGTGACCACCTACCAGCACATCTGTCCTCCTTGGCTGTCTCTACTTGTCTGTTTGAACTCAGGAGGAGAACAAAGAAAGGGAGGGAAATTTAAAATGGACCAATTAGAACACCAAATACTATGTAGTGTGTCACCTTGCGTGAAGTTGTGTCATAATGAGTGAGAGTTGACAGAAGTTGACACAGGTTGATGCATGCTGACAGTCTGTTATACCCATAATGGATACAACATCTACCCCTTTTATCACTCAATACAGACCATTTTTACCATCATAATAACCCATTAAGGGCGAGCTATGAGGGTACTTTGAAAGGCTAGGGGACTAGATTTTAAGCAGTTCATTTACCAGGGGGCGAGAGGTTGCAAGATATAATGCATTGTCCATAATTTTGATGTAATTTTCAAACATTTTCCAATGTCTCTATCATTCTAAACTTCCCAGATTCAAATTCCTTAGCCCCAAAAATAGGCAAAGAACATCCTCAGACCAAAGTTAGCAGTCCACTTGAATTTATCTCAAATGTCCAAATATGGTACCATATCAATTATCTATGTCAATTAAAATCAACATCAGGCCCTACATGGTGTTGAGAATACTCATCATCCGCCCCTACATGGATGTTGAGTATTCTCAAAATCAGCCCTTAATGGGTTAAGAAGTCCTATCTATTTCCCCTAATCATATGTGAACTAGCTGATCACTAGACACTGAACTTTTTATATTCTGCTAAACCAGGCCCAACAGATGCATAGATCACATGTAAAATGCAGATAAGTCCAACTCAGTGCTAAGTCCCATAGACAAAACAAATCATCTTTTTTGTCTTATATATGCACCAAATTCCATATTCTTAAGTATCATTATGTTCTTGATTTATCTATATTTCATATCATGTAAGAAAGAAAACTGCTATATGCAACATAATCTATCATATTGATATTCAATCAATTGGCCCATTCTGTAAAGTACAAGCAGTTAGAATTTATACAGATTCCATAGTCTCTCATTGTGAATTTGAGTCATGCTGAGTGAGAGCTAGCAATTATTGACGCATGCTGACAATTGTTCACCAAGTTGTCCCTCACATCTTTATGAAAGTGAGTGATTGTTTGTCAAGCTGTGTGGGAGTTGACAACTGTAGACACTTGTTGACGCACGCTGACCCAGTCTCCCCTACCATCTTTATCACAGTGAATGATTGTTCGTCAAATTGAGTGAAAGTTGACAAGTTTAGACACTTGCAGACACATGCTCACGCAGTCTCCCCTACCATCTGTATCAAAGTGAGCGCTTGTTCGTCAAGCTCAGTGAGACTTGACCAGTATTGACACATGCTGACAAACATTTACCCAACCTTTCCTACCACCTTTGTTGAAGTGAGTGATTGTTTGCCAAGCTGAGTGAGAGTTGACTCAGTATGACACAAGACAACACATTTTGTTATCACACAAAAGTTATCACACATCATCACTCACCAAGACTCATCTTCACTAAGATTTGCTGGGTACTGGCTTTCCCTTTTTCGTCCTTCCTCTTCTCATCATCTCATTTTCAGTCAAGCGGGCACACTACTATTATGCTCGAGGGTACTTAGTGGGAAATGGTTGAGATGTGCAGTAGTAGTATCATCGATGTAGATCTCATTCTGTTCTACATTACATTAGCACTGGTTCCACCGGTTGATTGAAGTGACCAATTATCTGGTGGGTATCCTCGTTTAAGGTTCTATAAGGATGGGTGTAGTTTGTCAGTTCATGGTGATGGGGGTTGTGAGAGAATTGACGAGACTAATTTTCCCAGTACACTTTAGGTTTATTTTCATGGTTTGGGGGGGGGGGGGTGGTGTTATTGGTGTTGTGGTTGAGAGCTGAAGTGACCAGTTCTCAGGGGCTCTTTGTATCTGAGTGAAGAGAGCTGAGGTAACCAGCTCTCTGCTGTATAGTGTCAGGTGTCTCCATGGGCTGAGGGGGACCAGTCTTTGGGAGGAGGGGAGATGGGGGATGGGGGTTGTGCTGGAGATTACTGAGAACACCAGTAACCCATTGGACTCGTAACCATGCGATTATAGATTGTGCTTTATCCATAGGGATATACATGTATGATATATTTGAGGTATATGTATTTGAGGTATGCCTACTTTTGTTAATGAAAAAATGTATGGGGCCCCTGGATTTGGTGCTCCCCATTGCATTTCACAGACCGCTTTTAAATGTTAATAGTACAAAAGGTTGGGGGTATTTGCATAAAGAAACTGCAGAATATATAGTGAGTGCTTTTTCCTTTGATAAATAAAATGGTTATGTAATCTACCTGCAGTTGTGTTGAGATGAAGTGAAGTTATAGTGAGGCCTATGTGCACCCCTTGCACAAATAGGTGTATAAAGAGTGGTTGACTCAAGGTGAAATGGTGGTCATCTCAAGGTGAAATTGGTACGTTCTAGGAAATAAGTCCTATACAGAAAGTCTTTAACATTTCTGCACTTTTCCTTATGCTATCATTTAGCAAAGATATTTATCGATGCCTAGAGTCAAAATGTTGTATATGTGAGTACTTGTCATCTTCATCTTCAGCTGGTCATGGTAAAAACCATTCAAACATGGGAACTTTAGTCTATTATCATGTAGTGACAATTACTTCATATATTCCAGGACCTCATTCTATGGGGTACTATAACACCTCTATTTCTTTCTTTTCTTTTTTTTTGCCATTGGAGCAGGAAGGGAGGAGAGATAAAATCGTTTTATTTATAGAATAACACCTCTATTTCAGTAATATTTTAGGGTGCAAGACCAATGCACTACATGAGAAAGTGAGAAAAAACAAGCTGATAGGTGGTCGACTCTAGGTATGTGGTCGTCTTTAGGTTAATCTACCCTAGATAACATGTGACTGTGAAAATTTGTACTAAAAGAAAATGACAACAAAAATTCCTTGTATGAAGGGCAAATTGACATTATGTATTATTCCACTATGCAGCACTTTGTATTAAAGCCATAATGCCTACTTTGATTTTCATGACGTCTCCATATTTTTCAGCCCAGTCAGTAAAGCTTCGATGAGGACTTGCCTCATCTAGCTGGAACACATTCCCAAAGAACGGTAGACCCTGTGGTCCTGGTGGCAGACGGTATTTCTTCCTGCCTGTCAAGTTCCACAGGACCAAGGCCCCAAGGGTAACCCCAGCTAGTGCTACAGTCAACATTGCTATCTGTAAAATCTATATGAAAGAGATCTTTTTAAGGGTTGCGACCAAATTGGTGCATCATGCCAACTCTCTCAGAGTGTATCAACCTTATTGTCCTGCCTGGTGCATGAATGCAACTTTGACAAGTCACTCACCAAGGCTACAATCATGCATTCTTGCAACCAGTATAGGCATGATGCATTGATGCAACTTTCTACTTTAGGATGTTGATCCTATGTAGGCTACATCATTTTATGATCTGGTTTATAATTCTTCAGTGATTATGTTCAATATGAGTTTGAGTTTGAGTTTGACAAAATTTTTATTGCAGATTTCATGTGAATGGTCTTCCATTTCTCAGCAATTTGGGTTGACCACGCCCTCATTGTCTTACAAAAACTATTTTGACTACAAGTGGGTGTGTCATATGCCTTTAGTCAGCTCTCTTGTATACTAATATTAATATGGGAGATTCGTATTTGATAATGGTGTAAAATTCGACATGGTATATAGAAATGTTTGATGGTCAGATAGGTATTTAGAAACTTCCTGTATCTAATTTCCGCATGCACTAAGATATATTATGGTAAAGTATAAAGTTCTGTTCCACTCCAGCTGTGAGGTAATAATAATAATAATAATAATAATAATAATAATAATAATAATAATAAAAATAATAATAATAATAATAATAATAATAATAATAATAATAATAATAATAATAATAATAATAATAATAATAATAATAATAATAATAATAATAATACACTGTCCAGTATGGTCCTAGGTGGGTTCCCACACCTAGCTCCTGACCTGCTGCTTAAGGGATGATATATAAATGTGTAACTTTACCCTCTGATAGGTGTCTTGTAGAAGATAGCCTCTGGCCACTAGTGGTCTAGTCCTATGCCTGTCTGGCATAGTCTAACCCAGCATAGTGCAGAGCTATAGCAGGTAGCAGGAGAGTTGACTGGAGATGTTACCTCAAGGGTGGTTCTGGTGATTCTGATTTCTAGAGGGAGCAGCCAGTGGTATAAGTACCATTTCCTGGCTTGGCCCCTCAGACTGACTGGAGCCAGTGGCATCTGCCTAACTCTGTGATTGTTTGAGGGGAGTCTTTCATGTGTCACTGGGTGCACAAAGGACCCCCATGGACGCCGCCATGTCCCCCATTGTCTCGGTCGGTGTGGCATTTTCAGACCCTCATATCTCAATCGTTTACACCGCTACAGCCTTCATCTTGCGCATGCGCGGACTTATATATGTCAAGTTATCACTGCCCGCTTTCCGAGCACGTAACTTGCGCTGGTTTGTCTGTAGCGCATTCGGAGGTTGAAACAGTCTCGGTAGCGTTACTTCCTTAATACTGGGAGTTCTGCCTTGATCTTGGGCTCATTTTGACCATCTAATTATGGCCCTTTCAGAAAGGCTTTCATATTTGACCTAGGTTGCTCAGGAATGACGCTAGAGCGACCGGAAGGTTATGGCGTTGTTACTTATGTAACCTATTGTTCAGTCTTGGGGTGCTCAGACACCCGTGACGGCGTCAGCGGTGCCCAGACACCCGTGACGGCCGGTTGCATTCACTTACAAGTTATTATATTGTGCACTGAACCATGAGGTCGGTCTGCTTTGACCATTAGATCATTATATTGTGCAGTGGACCATGAGGTCAGTTCCTTTGGTGATGTAACTTATGTATCTTTGCCCTAGCTGGTGTGCAGTGGGGCATGAACGCTCACATGGAAGTACAATGTATTAATTTCTTATATATTCTTTGATTAATACAGTAATATGTTAAAATAATTGGAATAATAAAATGGTATATGATAATCCATAGGGCTATACATGTTTATTACACGATTTCTTGGATTTTGGGTGCTTTTTCTGGATATCCCCATGCTGATACCTGTCGATATTGCACACCATGATGCATGCATCATGACTTTTGTAAGGTGTGCCTGATATCCATGGATAACAGGCACTAGTGCCTGATATCCATGGATATCAGCACACCTTACATGTCATATGTCACATGTTAAAACCCACGAAATGGTCCAGGCCAGGGTAGGGATCGAACCTGCAGTCTCACATCCCAAATCAAACTCCTTATGCACTGCGCCACAAGGACTGACGAGAAATGCTCGGTTTGAACCAAGTCTGGATATGATACAAAGCCGTGTGCACTGTCACTGTCCGCTGCCAGGCGACGAGGTGTATTATACACAAACATAACAGCGAGACGCATTGAATGGAGGAGACACGGTGGTCTAGCGGTTAGCACGTCGCGCTCAGCCGTGAGAGGTCCTTGGATCGGTTCCCGGCCCGGACGCGTCTTTTTTTGCCGTGTGCGCTGTCGCTGTCCGCTGCTGGGCGAGGAGGTGTATTATACACAAACATAACAGCGAGAAGCTTTTTTCGCCGTGTGCCCTGCCGCTGTCCACTGCCGGGCGAGGAGGTGTATTATACACAAACATAGCCGCGAGAAGCTTTTTTTCGCCGTGTGCCCTGCCGCTGTCCGCTGCCGGGCGAGGAGGTGTATTATACACAAACATAGCCGCAAGAAGCTTTTTTCGCCGTGTGCCCTGCCGCTGTCCGCTGCCGGGCGAGGAGGTGTATGTACCGATCGTGTACACACAATGGCTGGCTTCGAGTCCCGGGGAAGGATTTTTGTTTTCAACTTGTTTTTATTGATATTCTATTGATTATTTATTGATTTTTTATTGATTAATCGTGTAATAAAGACAGTAAGGAATGGGCTATCGGGCACCTCGTTCAGTGTATCGTAGGATATCGTAACTCGTGGCCTACGGCCACTCGTTACGATATCCTACGATACACTGAACTCGGTGCCCGATAGCCCATTCATTACTCTCTTAATGATATCTTTGAGGTATATGTATTTGAGGTATGCCTACTTTTGTTAATGAAAAAATGTATGGGGCCCCTGGACTTGGTGCTCCCCATTGCATTTCACAGACCGCTTTTAAATGTTAATAGTACAAAAGGTTGGGGGTATTTGCATAAAGAAACTGCAGAATATATAGTGAGTGCTTTTTCCTTTGATAAATAAAATGTTTATGTAATCTACCTGCAGTTGTGTTGAGATGAAGTGAAGTTATAGTGAGGCCTATGTGCACCCCTTGCCTTCTGTGTTGATTCTGTATACATGCGTTATAAAGCACACCAACTAAACCCCTTACATAAGGGCCTAGTATAAAATGACCCAGTTTTGCGTCACACATGCCCCCATGGTGGGCTAAGGTGAATTGACTGGGTCCAGTAGCACATGTACATACACGTGCTCTATGGTAAACCTACCCAGCAAATCTGAGTGAACATGAGTCATGCTGGGTGACGAATGTGTGAGTACATTGAGTGATAACGAATTATGTCATCTTGTGTGATACAATGTCAACTCTAACTCATGTTGACAAACCTTCACTTACTTCAGTAAGACTTGAGAGAGCATGTGTCAACATGTGTCAATACTTGTCAACTCTCACCCAACCTCACATGTCTTCATTCATTTCCATGAAGATGTGATGGGAACTGGGTGAGCAAGTGGCAACATGTGTCAATACTTGTCAACTCTCACACAGCTTCACATATCTTCACTCATTTCCATAAAGATGTGAGGGGCACTGGGTGAGCATGTGTCAATACTTGTCAACTCTCATGTAGCTTCATATGTCTTCACTCACTTCAATAAAGATGTGAGGGGAACAGGGTGAGCACATGTCAACATGTGTCAATACTTGTCAACTCTCACCTAGCATGACTTTTCTTCACCAAGGCTTCAACAATAAGAGACTATGGAAACTGTATAGATTCTCATGGCTTGTACTTTACAGAGTGGGCCTATTGCGTAAATGCCAATATGAGAGTTAATGCTGCACAAAGCAAGTTCCTTTCTTACATGGCATACAATATATATGAATCAGGAACATAATGATAGCCAAGTATATGTGATTTAGTGCATATATCAGACATAATAGCTTATTGGTTTTGTCTATGGGACATTACACTGGATTGGAATGGCCTATGTTTTACATGATATCTGTTTGTCATGGTTTGGTAGGATATGAAAGTTTAATGTCTAGAGATCAGCTAGGTCATAGCTGATTAGAGCAAATATACAGGAATTCTTCATAGGCTGGATAAAAAATTCTGTATTGAGTGATAATAGGGGTAGATGATTTGACCAACATTAGCATGACAGACTGTGTGAGGAGATGTGAGCATGCATCAAGATTTGCTCTCACCCACCATGACACAATTTCATGCACGATGACACACTATGTAGTATTCTGTGTTTTGATTGGTCCATTTCAAATTTCCCTTCCTTAATTTCCTTTGTTCTCCCCCTGTTTTCAAAACAGTCAGTCAGAGGCAGCCATGGATAACAGATTTTGTGGTAGGTGGTCACACAGTTTTAGATTGATTTAACTTGAAATCCTATGTGATAATCATTTCTACAGTAACACATTTGTATTATCTACAATCCCTGAACATCTTGTTGCTGAATTCAGGTGATGTTTCAACACTCCAAATTAATGTAGTACTACCTATGTGAGCAAGGCTCAGGGAAATTTTGGGGGATTCAGGCTGCCATATGGGAGTCGTCATTGTTTATCAACTTGGATGTGAGTGGATGGTCAAAATTAGATTGCTATTATTAATTTTGTTTATGACCTTTTGTTTTCATTTTAACAAGTATTCCCACGAATGATACAAGGAAACTTCAACTCAAACAACTGACAGAATATCTATCCATTTTTAAGTAAAGTGGGCAACACATATCATGCTGAGGAGAGATATCTTTACTGGAAACCAGCATAAACAGCTGAATTTATATTAATAAAATTATGAAATATTAGAAATCCACAACCACCTCCAACCCTCCCCCCCCCCGCCTATCGCCCACCTACAAATTAGTCTGTGTGTCAATATATGTGATACTGTGTCATGACCCATGTGTCAGTTTGTGTGATAATTTTTGATGACACATGTGTTATCATGTGTCATTGTTGGTGAAGGTTCACCCATGTTGACTCAACTTCACAAATTGGGTTGGGATGTTCATGTATGCGTCACATCTTGTCATGGTCCGTGATCACCCACGCGTCAAGTCCTAAGAGCGCATGGGGTGAAAATTGACACAGATTTGCTGGGATCTTATCTGGATTCTAAATATATCTTATGAACCAGCATATCTTATCTGGATTCTTAATATATATTATGAACGAGCATATCTTATCTGGATTCTTAATATATATTATGAACGAGCATATCTTATCTGGATTCTAAATAATCTATAAACGAACACTTTTTATAAATAATCTAAAAAAATAGGAGGTCTTCTCTGGTAAATATATCATAGCTGTAAACCTTTGGTCTGATTTATTATATATATAAAAGCTACATAAAGCATAAAGATATCAACATTGAGTTTGTTTTTATTCTTAATTTTCTAAAAAAAACAGATCTTATCTAGATTCTAAATATATCTTATAAATTTGGCTGGGATGTTCAATCATGCATCATATATTGTCATGGTCTGTGATCACCTATGCGTCGATTCCTACCAGCGCATTGTGTGAGGGCGCAGCATGACAAATTTGCTAGGTAGTCAGCTGGCCGAGGCTTATTATCATAGTGTCGGAAATAGATCTATGGTGTTGTGGGCTGGAAGGAAAACACAACATCATTTTGACCAGAATTGATGGAATTTGACCAATAAAAATGCACCCCCATAATCCCCCAGCATGAATATACCACTACCTGTCTTTGTTGAAGTTGTCATGCACAGAAATTAAGTAAATCCAGGTGTTTCTGTCCGAATTGGGACTGGTGTTCACAAATCCGCCAACTTGCCAAGCTTACAACTTCCTGTGGGCTAGTTCTAGACCTCTACACCAGGGGAACTGCAACAGATCAACCTGCCTTCTCAGAAGTGTCTAGCAGCATAATCACCAGCTGTTGGGATCACACTGCTATGAGAGAAGTTGAACCAGAATGTAATGTTCAGAGATATGTAAGGATGGTTAACACTGGGCCTGATGCTCTGAAGAGGTTACAGATGAGAGAATATCCTGAGAGTTGTACAATTGTATTCCAATCCTTTTCTTTCATTTTCTCAATATGTGAATGAAACCAGCACTGTCTAAGGTCAATGCAAATTCCACCTTGCACCTACTATCAGACAAGTAGGCTGCCCAAGGCTTTTGAGATAATCAATTAGGTATGCAGTACATTATGAAGCTGAGAGCCAATATTCTTATTCTAAATGTGTGTTATCAGTGCCAGAGAGGTAAATTTTGATATGACAGTGGTTACAGGATTTTGATATTGGGGGGAGGGAGGAGGGGACAGTTGTTAGGAATTACAATCCTGTGTAATCATGGATGATCTGAGATACATATGCATGGATATGTATATACAAAATAACACAGGGTATGGATGTGGAAAATATTTTATCATTTTATTATCATCTCAGCATATGGTCTCTGTTAATTAGATGATTTTAAAAGGTAGATTCACATCAAGCACATGACTTTGCAACGTGTTATATGTGCTTCTATTCTGAGATGTGGACAGGGGAGCTATACATACACGTTCTTGAGGTGAAACCATACACTTATCTGTGACTATCTGCATAGATTTGAACATGGGGTTCTATGTAAAGCTGCAACCACATGACCACATGACATAGCAACCATTTCTACCTATGTTCATATGGTGTGGTGTGCACAAGGGAGGTATATGCAATTTGAAATCAGTGAACTATGTCATTGAGGGGAGACTATGCACAAGCCATAGTATGTGCCTACAGGTATGAATCTAGGCATTGTTGCTATGCAAAACTGCTATTGCTAGGCCACCACACAACCTAGCAACCTGCTATCACCTATATTCCTAGTCTATGAAGGAGGTCACAGAAGAGTTATATACAAGTTTACATCAGGGGAGTATGTTGCTGAATGGAAACCATGCAGATATGAGCATTCAAGCATATTTTCAGGCTTGGTTGCTATGCAAAACTGCTGTTGCTAGGCACTTAGCAACAAAACAAATGCAGCACTGTATTCTACTAAGCTGATTTATAGGGGATAGGACCCACCAGATACTTTCTAGACTGCACATTTATGTAATTCAAAGTGACATCTGAATCTACTGTCGGCCATTTTGAATTTCAGCCATATACAGCCTCACCATTAAATTTCAGGAGAATTGATAAAGATTTAGCATGGAAAAACATCCATTTACATAAAGACGGAGATTATAGGAACAGCATCGTATTGCCTCAAGGTAGTGTCTTTGTGTCCAAGGCAATAAGGTATGTCATAGTCATCAAGGAATTCTGCAAAATGTCTCATATTACTCAGAGAGGTTTGGCCTACATAAATCATATTAGATATTGTGCTTAGATGGGGATATGGGCAAGTATTATACATGTATTTAGAGCGCATTTAAGATTTTCAGTAAAAAAAAAGAACTTTGTAATTTCAATCTTCCGTCTTCCTGACTGTCTGGTACACTCAAATCTGAACTTAAAAACATGTATTAGGGCTTAATAAAAAGCTTATTATGTCTTCTTTCTAACAAATTCAATAGCTTCAGGAACCACACAAGGTAAGATAGTCTTAGAGCTTGGGGATTGAGCATACCCCTTGAATAACATGGTACCAAAATTGACCCAAAAGTGGTCTGAACCCGCACATGGATAATGAACCAAAACCTGTAGTGCATCCCAAGATAATCAATGTTAACATCTTGAATCTTGTTCAGGGGATCTTAAGGATCGAAAAAATACCCATCACATTGGGATGTGGGGGGGGGGTGCATGGTGGGCCCTATCTGCCCCCGGCCTTAGTGGAACTATGATTATTCTCCCAGACTGTATATAGTACAGTCTGGGCAAGTCCGAGACTGTGCTCCCCCTAGACCAAGTTTTCTTAGCTGTGCCCCCCTACACCACATCTTCTGGACTGGCACCTTGATAATCAGATGAATAATATCATGAATTAAATAGATTCATGTGATGATGGTTTAGATATGAAGCTGAATGCATCATTGATTATCACATCATATAACATATTGGGGCACCAGGACTTAGCCCTATGAGTAATAGTGCTCAGCTATCCCTCTAAGGTTTTAACTATAACTATCACAGCTGACCAGTTAGCTCATGATTTTTCATGTTTTTGTGTTTTCATTTCTTTTATTTTCAAGTATAATGGGATGGATAGAGATATCTAGGAATATTGGTATTGCTATGAGAGGACGGGAACAGTAGCGATCACATGCTCAGACTAGATCCATCAACCTTCGGATCATACTGTGAAATGAAGATTCTGGGCTAGCCTACATGGGCTGCAGCCAACTTTAACCTATTTGAGTCAGGCCTGAAAACCGGAGGAATCCCATGTGGGTCCCATGTGGTAATGCTGGCTAGGTCTCTACTTGAAACAGGGCTGGATTTCTTCCTGGATGAAAGGTATTTCTTCCTGGACAGTGGAAGAAACCTGGAAGAAACCTATTTTGTCCGGATTCTTCCAGGTTTCTTCCAGAAGAAATGGAAGAAACTAGAAGAATCTCAGAACACTCTTGGAAAAAAGTATGTAAGACATGACATTTGCTAAATTCACCTGATATGGTGAAGAGACAGACTGATGAGGATCTATGAAAGCAAGACCTGACATAAGAATACTAGTTTTTTTGCAACTCTAATTTAATTGCCTTCAAAATTTGGATCAATTTAGTGTCTACAACACCCCTATTAAAAGACCACTCCCATAGTGTCAAAGTGTTAGCTCCAGCTTAGATAAGTGTGCTGCAGGTTCAGTAGATGACATGACAATGTGCCCCTGTTCAAGTGATAATTTGGTAGTTTGTTCAGAGTAATAAGAAAAACAAGGTAGAGAATAGGTGAAAGAAATGGGTTGCATCCATCTTAAAGCCGAAAAATCTAGGGAAATGTCCACAATCAAAACATTAGCCCAAGCTCCAATAGGTGGCATGGGGCGGCAACATTACAGGCGCCACAGGTGTTCCTTTGTTCTTTTTGTTTTTGTTTACATGTGTCACTGAGAACAATGGATTTTGGTGTGCCGCCTGTAACACTGCCGCCCCATACCACGTAGTGGAGCCCTGGCTCATTCTATACAGGTTAATTACCCTGGGCTAATTTCAATATCTCGTTAGCTGTTCATCTTTCACTTTCAGTATCTCAACATCTATGTGATGATTATCTAGCTTTTACTCAAAAAAGGGGAGAAAAAGACACAAATAAGAGATTATGGTCGATTTTCAGACAAAATTAATGTGTCTTTTATCCATAAAAACAAACAAGCAATTTTCAAACACTTCACAACACAGCCATCTTCCCTAGACTTTAGTTTTTTCTATCACAATACCTTACCACCAAATAGCTATTGAATACAGTACTCCCTTATGACAGGTGTAAAGTCAGTTTAAGTCACTCTATCTTCACCAAAGCTATGTGCATTGAATAAAAGAGGGCTCAGTTGAAGTTAGTCTCACTTTGGAAAGAACTGGAAATGTAATTTTGTCAAGGTCACAAAACAGACAATATCCACTCATAATTTGGTTTCCTCCATCATGATTTTGAAAAACCAATAACTTCCCCACCTATAGATATGGAAAAGATACCTCTGTATCTTTATTATACTTTAATTGGTATATATATGGTGACATTTTGAGTTATATTCTAAATGTTTAGGGACATTTTTCCAGTTTCTTCCATTTTTTCAACTTTGAGGGGGACAAAACTTATTTCTTCTGGACGTCTTTTTCATGGTTTTTACCATTTTTCTTCCGACCTCTGGAAGAAACCTCCTAACCCTGACTTGAAACAAGTAATTACAGAGGTTTTCACATTAGGCAATGTCTTTGTGAGGACATCTATGGCTGATGGTGGCCATTTTGGGTTTCTAAGAGATTCTAAAATATGTCTTCAAAGTGTATTCCATTTATATTTTGCATCTCAATGCGGTTTTGAATGATGTTTAAGTCAGGAAATGCATATTTGTTGACATCTATGGCTGATGGCGGCCATCTTGGTTTTTTGGAGAGGTCCAAATAGCTCAATTTAGTCTATTTTTTTTTGCTTTGCATCCCAGTGTGGTTTCATACTGATTTTAAGGCAGGAAAAGAATGTAAAAAAAGATATCAATTAAAATTGAAATAATTAGATATTTTCCAACTTTTTATCTTCGGAGAGGGTAATGAAGGGGGTTCGAGTGCTCAAATTCTAAAACGAATGTGATATTCTTGTTTACCGTGATGAGTACAATATTTCAGGATGGGGACTGCCTTCATAACTTTGATTTGACAAAATAAACTTCCCTCTAGTAGTATTAAGGGCTAATTGGAATTACACATAATTGCATTATGTGGCTCTTCATTGTCATATCATAATGCTTACTTTGATTTTCATGACGTCTGCATATTGGTCTGCCCAGTCAGTAATGATTTCATGAGGACTAGCCTCATTGAGCTGGAACACATTCCCAAAGAATGGTAGACCAGGAGTGTCTTGCCAAAAGAAGACGAGGAAGAACCTCTTTAAATCTTTTCAGAGAGGGCTGAGGACAACTTGTATGGCCTAACTTGTTTTCATAGTGTTGACAAAGAAATTACAGCAGAATGCATGGAAAAACTTTTTGAGAAGTGAAAAAAAGTGCACGTTTTATCTAAACGATTATCGAAACAATCTTTTAGCAATACAAAAACGTGCACATTTTCTTTTGGGGTTCACGTTTCCTTTTTGGCAAGACCCTCCAGGTGGTCCAGGCAGCATGCGGTACTTCTTTCTGCTTGTTATGTTCCACAGAACCAATGCCCCAAGGGTAACAACCCCTGCCAGCACTATGGTCAACATCACTATACATAAAGTCTACATGTGAGAAGCACAACCCCTTAGTACCTTGACGGATTCTTAATACAGTGAGACCTCAATAATCCGTCCCTTGATAGTCTGTCATACACGGGATCGGGCTAGGCTGTGGCTGGGACATTTCTATACAAATCTATTGTAATATGCTTCAATGATCCGTCAGTTTTGAGATTTAACCAACATTTGTCTGCTACAGGAGTACGGAGATTATTAAGGTCTCACTGTATGTACATTGGTTTATCCATAAAATTAAACAGGTACAACATACTGGAGGTATAACAGACTAGACAATTCATTCATTGTAAAGAGAATATTTTATGGGGGCCCTAGATAAGGGGCTACCCATCTTGCATGCTTATTTAAAATGATACAAAAAGAAACCATATAAAATAGATAAAAAGAGATGTGCAAGTTTGTGGATGCTAACTCTAATATCTTTTAAAGATTTTCTTTTGACCTACCAGCAGTTGAGATGAAGTTCTAGTGTGGCCTGTGTATAGCCCTTGCCTTGTGTGTTTATACTGGTTTGGGTACTTTATAAAACACCCCGACCAAACACTTTTACATAAGGGCCTAGTATAAAATTGCCCGGTTTTGTGACAAACATGCCCTCACGATAGGCCAAGCTCAATGGAAGCAGAAGCTAATTCCAACAACACAATTACACACATGCTTTATGGTAAACCCTTAGATGCAACATACCTTAGATCTCCATGTATAATCTACCCCTGAATGCATGTTTTGTTTTAAAGTGGGCACGTCTGCTAATGTGTGAAAGATTTTCTATTTTGCTGATGGATGTGATGTATCTAGTGCCCAGAACAAGCAGTTAAAATATCAAAACTTAACTAGCCGGAAACTTATAGGTTGATTTATTCCTATCCTAGTTGTTATTCCGGATAACACCAGGCCCTCTGATGACTGTAAACAGCTTATATAACACCAGTACACAGGGCTGTTACTCACATACACACACATCAAGCAATAATTAACAGGTCAGGCAATAGAACCTGCAAACTGTGCACACCACTCTGTGCAGGCATTGGAACTATGGGGTGCTGATTGTAAAAGTATAGAGGGCATTTTTATGAAATGAAGTTTACTTTTTGGACTGTAAGGTAAAAGACCCAGTGAGGTTGTGTGGACTCTTGACAGGTAACTTCACAATTTGATACAGTAACTTATATTTGGGTTCATGGGACATTCCTCTAGAATTACAGCATTTCATATTGAAGGTAAGATGAGGTTTGTGCCCTTATGTCAAATCAATTCACTTCATTTATCTCTAGCATACTGGGCTCTGGGTTAAAGTTTCATCATGTACCACCCACATGTTTTGTCATTTCCTGTTTTGGGATCTAGATGCATAGTTTGAGCTGGTATCTGAACAAAAGTAGATGTCCCCCCCCCCCCCTTAACATCAGAAAAGGAAATATGCTGTTTGGGGACACATATAATATGCACTATTGAGAGGATATAAAACCCATGGTACCAAAGGAATATCACCTGTATGATATTTTCACTGTAACAAATCAGACAGATTGGATATAGTCCAGGTTCAGGGGACAAAGGACAGGTGAGGGTAGTTGTTGGTACCCCAGGGAGTGGTCATTTGTCAAAATGGGGGACAAAGTCTTCAGATTTGGATCAGATCTGGTATTTTTCCTCTCCCCTCCTTTGTATCAAGAGTGTCAATTCTATCCCATTCTAACCAAGGGTAATGGCTTATCTCCTGGCCCTTACATGTATATGTGTCTTTCTATCTGTCCATCTTATCTTAAGATGTTTGGGGTGGGCATGATGGGTATGAATTTCTATAATCAATCTATACTCTTGTTTTTATATATAATACTTTCTCACTAGGCCCAATGCATCAGGGTGTCACAGCCTGAAAATTAGGACCTCAGCACTGCTTTGCTAGCAAGTATTCCTGAATATCATCTTATCTCTGCCAACTCATTGATTACAAAAACACTGCTAGTAAGGCATATTTTAAAAATTTGAACCCAGATGTATCCTCCCATGATAGATTTTTAAAACAGAAGGCAGAAACATCATGTTGGTTAGTGTTAATCTCTTGACCTGCCCCACCCCCACCTATTCCTCATTAAATGACTTTCCCCATGAATGTACACCTAGGTTATGGGTGATTGGTTTGACTACCAAAAGGTGGCTAGGAGGTACTCTGGTGCCCTGAGGTATAAACACTCAGGCCACCACCATAGAGGAAGCAACAAGGCACAGTGGGAGTAGACTATATATAACTACCACCATGCCTTGCTTCCAGCCACAGGAACATTAAATGGAACTAGAAATACTGCTTTCTCTTCAAGCATAGGTTGTATTTTGCGCAGTGTAAAATATATGCTTGCAGAATGTCAATTTCAGCATTACTCTGGTGTTTACCAGTGTCATTTTAAATGATGCTAAGTACTAGTGTAGTTAGGATTGAAGTTAGTGTGGAAATCTGACAGAGGATTGAATCTAGTGGGCAATAGAATCTAGCGGGCGATAGAATCTAGCGGGCGGTAGAATCCAGCGGGTGATAGAATCTAGTGGGCATGAAACAAAACCTGTCTGATGGGTAACAGAACTAGTGGGTAAAGAATCATTTATAGCGGGTGATGGAATCTAGTGGACAAAGAATAGGATATCTGATGGGTAAAAGAATAGAATACAGATAAACGGGTAAAGGTGACAGGCATGAGAAAAGAGGGCCTCCTGTCCTGGGGGCTCCCAGTCACAGGGGCCATTTGTCAGCAGGCTAGATATCCTGGTGGCTATTTGTCTTAGGGCCCCTGGTCCAGTTGGCCGTTTGTCCTAGAACCCCTGGAGGCCGTTTCACCACATTCAATAAACATGGAAGTCCGCATTTAAAATACGGACGTCCGTATATCAAATCTATGTCAATATTTGAATACCTATAGCCCCCTACCCAGTCCTCATTTAAGATATGGTCCATTGTGTAAATGCAGAGGGGGTAGGGGGCAGTAGGTATTCAAATATGGATATCAATTTGATATACCGTTGTCTGTATTTAAAAGACAGATGTCCATGTCTATTGAACTAAATGTGGTGAAATGTCCTCGGGGTTGGGGTTGGGGTTGGTATGGGACTAGGTGATGGGACCACCTCAAACTTATCCCAGAGTTAAGTATAGCAAGGTTTCTTGTTTATCTGTATGCGTGGCCACAGGCCATATTACTTCCAATCTTGGAACCTCTCGCGAACAGGTGTGGCTGCACGATCAGGTCTGGAAGTTGCTGATGTCAGCATGCACATGGTAGGTTTGGGAACCAGAAACCAAGGAAGAGACCATGAATACGTCATTGGACACCTGTCGGACCATACTAGCTGATTCCATGGTTCTAATTATAGTCCTAGTCATTCACAGGTATATAATTATCGAGTAATATTATCTGATTATATTGCATTATATTTATAATCAAATATCATACTAATTTTATATAAACCCAAATCAGTCTTGGGAAACCTGGTTAGGGATAGAAAGTCCAGAAGAGTGAACTTTCAATGAAAACACGTGCTAAGACTTCAAACAGTACTGAGCCGGTACCTGCACCACAATGAGTGATACCTTTTTGATATTCAAATTAACTGTTATGTAATCATTTCTGTCCATGTTAGGATCCCAGCCTAGTTATAAATTATATGGTACGGATGTTCCCAACATATTTCAACACTAAAATATGGAGACTCACTAATTTCCTCATTTACACAGCAGTTGAAACAGGCATTATTTTGTTGACTTGTATAGGGCAATCATGCAGAAATTTTATTTTTCATCAGGATCTGTTTGCCAATGAGCCCAGAGGTACTTTCGTGTCAATTTGCACAAAAAATCTAGCAATGCATTCTTGATTGTTACATATGGTTATCTGAAGACACCAAATCACCTTGCTAGTAACTTGGTTATCCAGCTTATGATCGAAATCATACAAAGTATATTATAGAAAATGAATTGACAGTAGTGCAGAATTCCAACACCAGGTGGCAGCACAGTACAGAGAGAGCACAGCTTATGTTGATCATTGATTTTGATCAACTCCCCCATAAGATTTATCCTACTATTGTACTACTACACTACTTAAGCTAAGCAAGGTGACCCATATATTTAGCAAAGTAGTCTGTATAGGGAGACTAAGTCACGTCACGTGACCGCGCATTCAAGGCCTAGCATATTATTGCCCTGAGGCTTGAAGGATAGAAGGATTGTTTAGGCCTAGCATAACTTTTTTAAGAATGAGAGTTGAGCCTTAAAATTTCATATATGGTGGGCCTCTAGGTCAATTCAAATGTTAGTCATTTTAGGTCCAAATCAGAATCTTTTGTACGACATGGTTTATCGCGAGACTTAGGCTCCCTATTCCCTAGACATCTACAGTAGAGTCATGATAATCCAGCCACTGCCGTCCCCCCAGTAGACTGCCTGGATGTCAAAGCAACTGGATGTCTGAAGCAGGTCTGGTGGGCTAGGTCAGTCTTTCGATGCGGGGCATTGCCAACCCTGGTGGAGGGAGTGAGTGAGTAATAGAGGTTTAACGCCATTTTGACAGCTATGGTCATATTCATGGCGAGAACTATATTACGCAATTTCACAGAGGAATGTGTTGGTGCCCGCACATGTGCACCACACACATCCGATATAGACCCATTTAAGTGGGCTAGGGAAGCCCAACCTGGTGGAGGGAGGTGAGGGGGTATACCATGCCTACTAGTATCCTTAGATGGTTATTTTATAATTACCATGGTCACAAAGATTCCCCTTGCATAGAACTATATCTAAGTCAATGTTAAACAAGCACTGTAGACAAACTGACACAGAATGCTTCCTGTCTTCAATTGCATGCCTAGCTACTGAAACAACTCACAATTGGAAGGCACTACTTTGAGCAAAGACTCAACTGGGATAATGTCTGTCAAGTCCCCCCTCAATGATTCTTCTCTCCACTATAAGCTGACTGTAATTTCAGCTGACTGGTATATAATTAGGTTTTAATGTGAAATATTTACAGGGTGTCCCATATTTCCTAACTAGGACTGGAAACCAAGACAACTGGATAATCAAAAATAAATTATCTATAGTGAGAAAAAAAAACCATTGTATGATGAGGTATTATCATAGACTTGATGGATTATTGCGGCCTGACTGTATTATTTGTTGCATGAATTTAGCATTCAATCAGTGTAGAAGTTTACTTGTACTGACAGATAATACGCCTTCTTGAAAGGTCATTGCCTTATGAATATAAACATCCCGATGCAAGTTACCGGCATATTCCGACATATCACAAGTGCTTTTTAAAAACTTCCATAATACCATATCGTTTTTGGTGCAATAAAATGACTTTCCTAAAACCCTTGAAGTATAATGACATTTTTTGTGTGTGCAAAGTCAGTGTTTCCTGCCGGGTTTCTTGCTTCATCAACCTACAGCGACTACACATAGGGGTCCTCATGTAAAAGTTCTACACCAATATGTGTGTATAATTTTTCTTTGGTTATGTGATACAGCTTAAAATTTAAACTGTTGATGCCATCCGTGCTGAACCGTGATGGACCCGCCTTCTTCACTTCATGTCTGAAAAAAAAAAAACATCACCAAAAAATCAGACCACCCTTTGGCAAGTCTTTTCAATGTATCATAACATTTGAACAGTGTCTTTCATTAATTTTAGTTGCAATCATTAGATGTTCTGATTTCAAATGCATGGATACATGGCAGTAGTCATTTCTGCTATAATGGAATATGAGATTGGGGTTTGGTTGGGTTGGCAGAAGAGGAGAGAAGAGGGAAAATCAACCATTCACTCTGTTTTCTTTAGAATTTTATTAAGGAAAAACCAGCATGGTTATACATCTGGGACTTCGGGAGCACACCACTCTGTCATTTGGGTTTTATCATCTATTAAATCATAGAAGACGTGTCTTTGTGTCATACAACTGGGACTTCGGGAGCACACCACTCTGTCATTTGGGTTTTATCATCTATTAAATCATAGAAGACGTTTCTTTGTGTCATACAACATAATACTGGCTTGACTTTATGCCAGGTCTAAAATATGCACCTAGGGAAACCCATAATTGAAATCAATCTTCAGTCCTTAAACACTATCATAAGGGCTGGTCTCAAATAATGGATACCCTTTTCAAAATTTTTAAGAGCCGGGGTGATTAATTAAACACGGTATTGCTGTAGTAACCCATGTATAAGGTGCTTCTTATACATGAAGATAAGCCCCTGGCACACCTTCTAGGATGGGGCAAAGCTAAGAGTAAAATCTTCCAAAATTCTCACATGAATTCAAAAGTGGTTTTAGGCCAGTGGGGGTGGGGGTGGTTTAAGCTACCCATAGGTTTTCAAATTTCAAAAATCCGTTGATTAGAACAAATGTTGTCTTGTTTTGATTTTTTTTGTCTAGAAGGTCTTTTAAGTCTGGGTGGGCCTTATACGCAGGGTGCACATTATACACGGGATATTACATTAGACATTATACATACCTTTTAGGGTTGACAAAGCCAAACGGGTGCCATATTTCCCGGTACCGTCCAACCTCCTCCTCCACCCTCTCAGGGACCAGGTTGTGGTGTTTCATTCTGTAATTAAATCAACATTAAAATACACAAAAGTGCCACATTACAGGACAAAAATCAATTCACTAGGCTTTAACCAAATGTGATATAATATCCTTTATGATACCCTCAAAATTAGTTTTTGAAAACATTCCACATTCTTGGTCTAAGCAGTTTATTCTCTGCATCTAAACAACATATATATTTACCCGGTGGTGTTAAAATGATTTCTAAATGAATGGCCAACCTCTCATTGCTAAAATAACTTTGCTTTGAGATTGCATATTTAGACTCAAGTATACAGTGTATATAAATATTCTGCATACAATGGCATGTTGTAATTGGATTAAAGTACATATTATGTATTTGATATCTTAATCTTAAGGGACTGCTGATGCATAGATGCTGCCCTGGTGAGTTTTTCGCCAGGGCTGCATTAATGTGTCACTTTGATGGCTCTTAAATGGTTAAGATGTCAATTCTAACCTTGCTAGGAAGTCATCGTCCTCACTGCCCCAGCCCCAGAAGATATTAGAGAAGCCATTTATCTGTTTCATCTGTTCTGTAGAAATGGCCGTCACACCTCCAAAGTAGTCCGTGTATGGTCTCCTGTATGTAAAAGAAAGTATTTCATTGGTAACAAGTAAATACTCACCAAAGAAGTCCTTTATCACAGCCCTCGTTGGATCAGTGCTGCCAAGTAGCATGTTTACTTGAACCTACTGTAGAGACAATTTACATTTTTGGACCCTGGGAGGATTGAAACACTGCATATGAAGACTTATGTTTTCAAAACACAATAAAATCATTCCAGAATTTCAACATAATTATTCATTTTTGTAATGATTTCCTATTCAGGGTTTGAATGTTTTCATAATAATATCTTACCCTCTCTCCAAGAAAATTGTCAATGTATTGTGATCTACTTCTGACTAGTTTCTTCTCATCAAAATGATGTTTATTAGCGTTTGGAAGCAAACTCTACATAATATATATTTATGATGATACTCACTCTCTATAGTCCCTGTTGACATATCGTTGTTTAGAAATAAGGTGTACCGGCTTGTCTGAGCACATGTACAGATTCCGGGTGTCTTCAGGGAACTTGTCTACATCATGTAGGATTATACAGTCATAGGCAGCCAGTCGTAGTGCCTCCACCAATCCTATGTTTAACAATGCACCACGGTTAAAGTGTTTTTTGTCCATCTGTCAAGGCAAAGGAGTAGGACCCATGTAGAACTATAACAATTTTTTGTTGAGTCAATCCTTCTTTATTTTAGATATGATAAAAAAATTATATCCAAACCATTCATCCCCTCAAAAGCTAGGGAAAGGGAGGTTCATCTCCTCTGAAATAAATCGTTTCTGGCTAGGTATTGCACCATATGGCAACTTGCATACAGGACAACAAAAGATTTAATGGCTTTTTATCAACTTCACCGCTTCAGTATCATAAAGCAGCTTCAACCACTATAACTAGGTGTCACCCAGTGTATGTTGGGGTTATAAACCCTTGTTTTGAAGGCCCAAGTACTAGCTTGAGTTTGTAAGCCTGAAGGAAAAGTGTTTTTTTTTTCAATTCTCCTCCCTCTGTAAACCTGAGAGTTCAGTCTATCCTCCTCTCATTACAAACCTAATATAGTTGACTTTGCTTTGCTGGAAGTAACTAAGTATACATGAGTGACGATTCACCATGTAGGTTAGACAAGAAGGTAAATACCTGTTCTATAAGGAATATAGTATAATTGAGTAGTTGATGTTTCATAAATCCATGTAGATTAGGTAAGAAGACCAGTAGGTCCTGTAGTCTGTCCCTGTACGGTACCAGGATGGCCACACTCTGCCTTGCCTGACACTCGCTGGGCGTCCACGAACCACCGGGTACCAGCTGACCACACTTAGCTTCTATCACATCTGGCTTGTGCACTGTTAGATCCACATTGAAGTCTCCTGGGTGTAAATAAGAAATATGCACACTTTAAGATTTACCTGGAATTTATATCTTAATAGAGAAGTGTATTTTGACGCAGTAGCAGGTGAGGGCATTTCTCAACTTCGTACAACTGCACCCATCCACTATGACTTAAAACCTTCAAAATCGAAGTGGGTGATTTTAGGTGAATCCCTACGACTGATCTGTATGATCAGCACTTAATGTAGTAATAACGTAGGGTTTGTATGTGTCATTAGTAACCATTAGATGTAGGGCTGTAATGGCATTATGGTGAGGGGTCCCACTATGATTTGAAGTGGTGTAGTCATACCATCTTGAGAAATGCCTTCCAGGAAGGGGAAGCCTTTTATGTGCAATGGCTCTCTATAATACTAGAGGCTTGTGCTTTTTCTGTCAATATAAACTGTTTAACTCAAACTCAATACTCGTAACTTCACTTTCATGCACTTGTTACTGTGAAGGTCAGGCAGACATTCTTGTCAATAATTATTAGCGGAGATATAAGACCTTTTTTTTATGATATTGGAGACAAACAATATCATTCATAATATGACTAGTACTGTGAGATCGATATTGTGCATCTTAGCAGAGAGATAAAAAAAATCCATATTAGCAGAGACATAAAATATTGTCTATCTTTGCAGACATATAATAGATAAGATTAAGATTTGAGAATGTGAACTTATACTTTTACTGCAAGGTCTATAAGTACAAGTTCCAGTACACGTTCAGGTAATGTGGTTAAGAATTCCCTCTATATGTGGGATATGTCTGTGCTGAAGTACAGGGCCAGCACAGAGTGTACTGACTGCACATAAACAATCTCACTATAAGACTTACCTAGGTTTAGTGGTGGGTAGGGGCATAGTGGTAAGGGTGCCTTTTGGTCTTTAGTATCACACGACTCCCAAGCGTTGCAAGTTCCATCTTCAACTGCTGTTTCATAGCAAATAACATATATTTGAAAACTTGATCAGGGATTAATATAATTTTCATGTTAAAGACTCACCTGATCTTATATACGGGCAGATCCACAGAGTGATGTTTGGGCCTATTTTGGGGCTTTTTTTTAGCTTTGGGTTGCTTCAGTATAAAATGTAGATCACCATTCTTCTTTATTCTAGTCACATTTGATAGAAGATACCTTGAGCTTCAAGCAGAGTGCAAGTTTATGTATATCAACCTATAATTAGATGAGTTAAGGAGGCTCGAAGTTAGACAACACACCAAAAAAGCCCTTTTTTGACCAATTTTCTATCATTCCCACCAATATTTTATCAAGGTAGACAGATTAAGAGTGTCATAAACCTGTTTTAACATTGGTAGGGGGTCATAGCTATCTATTAAAAATGTTTTGGTCTATCTCAACCTTCTGTCCCACATGTCTTATAATACTGAACTGCTAGAAACATCACATATGCAACGATTTTGTTTGTACTTCTAACTTCCATAAAAATAATGTATCCTCACTGTTCTTATTAATCTTGTCGAGCAGGGTCCCTAGGGGGGTTATGATGGTAAATAAATAAAACTGCTAGTTTGTTGCACATACCAGCTAGATCTCATAACCCAAAATTCAACTCCCGAAAACGTTGTGTATGTCAGGTACACTTTTACATGTCTGTAGGCTATATATAATGAAAAATTCTTTTTTTTCTAGTGTATTATTGTTTAATATGTATAGAAACTGTTTGGTTAAAACAAAAATCAAGGCCAAAGTTCAAGTAGTACAGCCATAGTGGGGGCCTTTTGGTCTTGGCGAGGCAAACCTCTCATACACGTTTTTTTTTTGTGTGTCACAGTAGTATGAAGCTGATGGTCCAGAGTGGTGTTCTATGTTGATTGTCTGTTTTGCAATGACTAATAGAGTTATGTGCCTAGTAAAAAGAAGAGTATTTGAGGTGCCCTAGTCTGTATATAAGTAGTGCAGGACATGCGCTCGGAGTCAGAAGTGTTGTAAAAGTGCAAGAATTTATTTCAAAACAGTCAAAATGACCCATAATACACTTAAACTCTCTAGTTATGGCTTTGAAATAGCAACTTACCTCCTTCTGTACAAGATATAGTGATGCAGATGATCTGTGATGATTAAAAGTATCGCTGAAGTGGAAAATTCTATCAAAAACCTCACATACGCAATACTTTTTCGGTGTTCAGAAGGGTCCGCCTAGATCTGGACCAAACTAGCTGTATCAAATATTGTTGCAAAAGGGTAACATTTATTGGAAGAAGGGGCATTATACATAATAGAAATTGATTATCATACAGATCTAGTCATTTTTGAATGCATGAGGGTAAAGTTGAGAATGCTAAGCTACATTTTTTAAAAAATTGATAATCTCCAAATTTGGTGATGAGGTATAATAAGAAAAATTCTTGACACAGGGATTTGATTTTTGATAAAGACATCTACTGTAGCATTATCCACATGGAATATGATGTAGATAGGATGATATTTAATAGGTTTAATAACTGTCTGATTAAAAACGTTGCGTATGTGAGGATTAAAAGCTATGATTTTACGCCATGGGCTATAAAAACTGACCCGTTAGGAGTTGGTGACTTGAATCAACCTCTCTAATAAGCCAAGACATGGGCCTTTTGATAAAATAAAGTGTCATTAAGTAATATTGAGTTTGTGAATTCAATGGTCCTCAGTCTGGTGAACATCACTCACTGAATCACCCCATCTGTCTTTCCCCCCGCACCCGCCCTTTTTCGGCCATGCAAGTGCACCCCTTGCCCTGCACTGTCAGCCCAGTGCACCGGTTTTACAGTGCATTGCTTATTATTCGGGACAACACGACTGACTAGGGTTTTAGTGTACGTACTACAGCGGTATGTATTGCCCATTTACAATTGGGGCTGACAGTGTGGTGTCAAAGCATGCAAATAAAGAGAATCATAACCTTCATGTTTTTTTCATTGCTGTAAATCTCCACAAAAACCTCTAAAAGAGGTCTCATGGAAGTATTTTCACCTTTAGTGCAGAGAAGACAAAATAGGTAACTAAAAAAGATGGTTGCAGGTGTCGCTTAACTTTTTGTATTAAGGTTTGAGTATCTAACAAATTGCTTTCCGCACCAATACAACTTGTTGGAATTTTTCAAAACGAGCTATTGTAACAGGCCTAGTACAATATGATGTGTCTCTTATATTGGGTGTGGCCAATGTGCAAGAATAGACTCCTGGAGCGCCTTATAGAATTATGAAGTATGGGTGCACCTTTTATGCTAGGATACATAAACTCCTGGAGGATGGTCATGATGCTCCAATGACGTCCTGGCGAGCAGACTCACCAGCACGTCATTGGTGCATCATGATGACCAATGGACATGAAGTACTCCTGTATCAGCGGCCTTTGATTGGTTAATGACTGTTAGCAAGATGTAGGAAATACCAATTGTAGTAATAAAGAATTCAAATTCTAAAATATAGTTAAATAAAGTGCTTACCATCGATACTTGCAGTCAGTAGCAAACAGACTGCGATGATGGACAATCTAAGCGACATCATGAAACACCCTTAATGCTGAAAACAAAAACGAAATACCATAATAATACACGACCTCTACACTATATTAAGAAATGCCTTGTGCACAGATCAGTCATTGATAACATTTTTGTATGTGTCATGGCCTAAAAGTCTTATGGCCATTTGTACTAGAGGGTATCTCTTAACCCTTTAAGGTCCGCAGATACATCAATGCATCATGGCCATTGGTCATTATGATGCACAGATGAAGTGCTGGCAAGCAGATTTGCCAGCATCATGCTGACCAATGGGCATGATGCACTTCTGCATCAGCGGCCTTTAAAAGGCGAACATACTACAACTACATCACCCAAATCGTACAATGGTTTCCATAGGAACAGCATTAAGATGCCAGGTTGTAGAGCTGTGTGGATCGTAGTGCGTTAAGAAATGACCCCCTGAGATGATACACCCTTTTCCTCCTGGCCCTACAGTGACATTTGGGTGTGTAGGTAATTCATCCAGGGTTCGCTATACAGGGGACAATAGTACCTATTATAGGTCTAACCACTCTCCATTGATTGGTGGATCTCATGGCTGAAGTTCAGGGGTGGGGTGAATGGGCGTTGACCATCATCTTTGGAAATGACGGTCAGTACAGGTTATAAGTATCCTATATTACAAATACCTGTTTTTTTTTGTTGGACTTTGAGACATTTTGAAAATTAATTTAAATTACAATGAAGAAAGTGGTCATTATTTATCAAAGGGTTGGGGTTGTGGTGAGTTTTTGTATACACATACCCCCCTTTGACAACGGTCAAAAAATCTTTTGCTCCCGCTGTACTGGTGTTGCAAAATACTTTTATGCCACTCTTTAATCCATAGACATGCACAGACTTTTTCGCTAATTAAAGGCTAATTTTTTATGCCCCTTCAAGATGGGTGAAAGGTTCATACGACCCCCTCCCCCACATAATGTCATAATACTAAATGAAGATGACATTCATAGCTATGGGTTTCATGTTTTATTGGACAAATAGAAGATGAGTAGAATCGGGATGAAAGCCATGTCCTATAATGCACTCAGATGCATTCGTGCATTTTAGGACAACAGACAGTCTCGATGTGAAGAAAGTCGTTGTCTATTCTCTAAATAGACTCCCAGGAGTAGACTTAAGCTTGCCAGCGCTGCATTCATGCATGGCAGCCAGAGAGTATTCAGGCACCATATCCCCTTCTTAACCTTTTTTGTGCCCAGAATTATTTGAAGTTTTTAATCATTTCACAATTGTATCACCTTGTTGATAGGACCATGTGTTACTTTGATATTCTCTCTGATATGGGCTCTGCAGTACATTTTCCCAATACTCATAACCCAGTGAACAATTCTGAAGACTTTCTGTTAAAGACAGGGTATTTCTGGTCAGGTCTGGTAACCATAGTTAACCTTCCATTTGTTGTTATTTTCTAGTATATATGGTCTCTCTTGTGCTATATAATCATATATTATAGCCATAATCCCTACAGTCCTGAGAGCTTAGAGAACTTGCATATATATATATATATATATATATATATATATATATATATATATATATATATATATATATTTATATATATATATATATATATATATATATATATATATATGCTTTAAATGTGGGGTGGATTAGGACTCCTGCAGCCTGCCAAGATCTAGGTTTATGTCTCCTGCTCTATTAGGGAATGGTCATAATTTATCAACTGGGCAGGGGGGTGGTGGGTTTGAGGGGTGGAATAACAAAGTCAGACCCCTCCTGAGGGGGGAGGTGTAAAATATTTTTACCCCTCTTGAGGGGGGTGAACAAAAAATTACCCTCTTTTTAGCAAAAAAAGCCTGTGCTACTATAGATTAAAGAGGCACATAAAAATTCTCTGTGCCTCCAACATGGGGGGCGCAAAAATTTTGCCTGCCATCAAGGGGGGGGCGTAAATTTTTTTACGCATCCGCACGGATATTCACCCCCCCATATTGATACATAATGACAACTCCCTTATTCACCTGTATAACTTATTTGTTGGGAAGGCGAATGTACTTGTATTTAGACCTAAGTTAAGGGCTGTATTATGCATAATTATTATATACTTAGAAATCAATATGCAGGACGTCAAAAATTACGTAGCTAAAGAGCGTCACGAATATATTGCTCTCCCACCCAATATCTGACGATGTATTGCTGGGCCCGTCAATACGAAGGTTCTTCTTGATGCACTCTCCCAGCAGGTGCTTAGTTTACGTAATGTAAAGAAAAAGAACAACGATCAGACGTAAGAGTAGGCCCTACTGTACCCTCAGGGGGGGGGGGGGTGACCAGTGCTTCAGCGCCATCTTGTGGCAACTGTAACATTCATGTTTGTGTGTATAGCTCAGTATGCCGGAGGAAATACTTCAATTCTGCTATATTAACACATGTGTCAAATATCCTATGATACATTTACATCAAATATACTTCACTCTATGTAATGGGTCCAGGTTAGCTGCATTTCAATGTATCAGTATGGAGAAATCCATTCTGTTTCAGTTGATAATGGGCTGTTCTAAAGGTCAACTTTGAGCATTTCATAAAAATAATTGAGTTGAGATCCATTAAATCTACTTTTTGTGAAAATTATTTCAATGTCTAATGTATGAGGGGGTGCAGTAGAGAACATTGGAGCACCATTCCTAGAGAGTGAGAAAGATATTTCAATTACCACTAATATGAGCTCAGTGAAGTCATTTCTGGTACATTTCATGTTTGCTTAGTTCCCATGCCACTCACATGATGTCTCCACTGTGTCATACTTTGACCATTTCCTTGCCTTCTAGCTCTGTCAGACATGGTCATACTCTAGTCTGCTACAAGGTGGCGCCTTAGCACTGGGCTCTCCCCCTGCTGTACCCTACTATATAACAACAACAAGGTGGTGATCATGGCCGGGGATCACAGGAGGTAATTCGTGTTCTGCAACTAATAAAATGTGAGTTTTTGTCTCTTTTAAGAGCATATAATAATAAGTAAAGGATTGTCTTGACGATTCTGGGCTGTGCAATCGTCTCAGCCTTATAAAGGCCTCGATGATTACTGGCCCGGAATCGTCTCGAGGAATGTCACCCGTATTCTAACATTACTGCCAATCCTGTGT
>OX439052.1:39372431-39424853 GCA_949317995.1 Acholoe squamosa | reverse complement strand
ACATGTGAGTGAGTGAGTGAGTAATAGATGTTTAACGCCATTTCGACAGCTGAGGTCATATTCATGGCGAGAACTACATTACACAATTTCACAGAGGAATGTGTCAGTGCCCGCACATATGTGCACCACACACATCCTGAGGGGATAGGAAAGAGGAGAAATAGACCCTTTTAAGTGGGCTAGGGAAGCCCGAGTTTCACATGTTGAGAAATGCCTCCACTTATGAAATGTCAAGGGCCCTAAAGTTTTCAGAGGTTTAACCAACACTCGACTGACATCTCTGGTTCTGGTATAAGCCACAGCTTTAACGAGAGAATTAACGGTAGCCTTATGTTGGTGCATCATGCCAAACCTTTGGGAATGTATCAGTTCTGATTGATGCACAAATACAGCCCTGGCGACTTACCGACCATGGCCGCATTCATGCGTCATGCTCTAAATGTATCAATGTAGAGAGCAGAGCAGAGAACCCAGCATTGTGTCATCGCCACATGGTATAAGTGTGAGTCCATGTAGTATCCCCCTGTACATGTTGAGCGCTGGAAGTAGAAGGCTGTGGCTGCTGTCGAGTTACGAGTGAGTTCTGCTGTGGAAGTGCTGTTTGTTGTGGTAATGTGACAGTCTCCGGTGCCATAGTTGGTAACACAGTTTGACCACTGGCTGCCTGGATAACATATTGTTCACCCGTACTCATCAGTGCAACCTGGTGTGACGCATTGACAAGTGTGAATAAAGCCGGTTGGATATCGGATGATAAAGACTTATTATCGTTACTCACTATCACCGCTCCATCATGTCCTGAGGAGCCTTGGGTACTCATAGAAACCTGTCCTTCCCCCTGTATAAACTCAGGAGCAGATTCTGGTATTCCTTGGTTTGGAGCTGTATTATTAGGATTCAGCACGATTTCTCCAAACTCGGATTCCGGGTTGGCGCCGGGGATTTTCCGAGGTAGACATTTAAAATGGCGGTCGTTGTATGTAACCTCAGGGTGATATGTCTGGATATGATTCACCCGCTGTGTCCGTGACACCTCGGCTCGGCAGAATTTACACATAACAAGTTTGCGATACTGTTTGGGTGCAGAGCCGATTCCATGGGAGCGCCACTGGTGTCGGACAAGACTCAGTCGCCAGCGGAACTTTTCTTCGCAAATAGAGCAGGCGAAGTTGAGTTCTGTAGAATGTATCACCTGATGATCCTGTAAATAATGTAAAATATAATTGTAAATGAATAGATAGTGGATATAATTTATATGCCAGTTAATATATTTGAAGAGATAAAATCTAATAAAATGATTTAATGATAGGATATATGAAAAGGCAGACTATAGTAGTACCACGTAGAGGCCTCCCCCTCCTATAAGACGCACCTAGAGTTTGTTGATTTGACCCTGACCTCCAAAATATCATAACTTCTGTTATAATCAGTGGCTAGCAGTGGCTTATACGCGAGAATTTATGGTGCCGTAAATTCTCTCTTATACGTGGACCAGATGTTTATTGCAGTTTATCGGGCCTCCCTAGCCCACTTAAAAGGGTCTATATCTCCTCTATCCTATCCCCTCAGGATGTGTGTGGTGCACATATGCGCGGGCACCGACACATTCCTCTGTGAAATTGTGTAATGTCGTTCTCGCCATGAATATGACCTTAGATGTCGAAATGGCGTTAAAAATCTATTACTCACTCACTCATTGCAGTTTATAGGGGGTTCCCAAAGTAAGGGTGCGGCTTGTACAGGGGTATTTGCCACTATAGAAATGTTCTGAACTGCCAATTTTCAAAACCAAGGTGCAGCTTACGACTTATCAATAAACTCAGGGTGTGGCTTATAGTATACGAGGGTGTGGCTTATAAGCAAGAATTTATGTTACTTACATTGAGGTGGTTTGCTTTTGAGAAGCGACTGCCACACTGTGCACACATAAAGGGCCGTGTGTGAACCGCCATGTGTTTCGTCAGATGCCCCTTCATACGAAACCTGGAGGTGAGCATGTTATGAAATTTTAGAATAAAGGTACTTAAACTGTGTGATAGAGCCGACCTTAACTAGTTAGTCCAGACAGTAGCCTTTGGAACCCTTGTATGTTCTAGTATATTAGACCTAGAACCTTGGATAATATCATCTTTTTGATGTTTCAAAATTCAAAAGTTATGTACCGTAAACTCCCGCGTATAAGACGCATCCTCTACGCCAAACAAAATGCTGGGGCGTCTTATAGCTTATGCTCAAGTTGGGGGCATACGAGGGGTAATTTTACTATAGAACAGTACTGAATTTTCAAAATTATGCCCTAAGAGGTGCGTCTTATACGTGAAAATACTGTTGAGTTTGGGGTGCGTCCTATACGCGCAGCGCGTCTTCTACGCGGGAGAATATGGTAGTTGATATTTTTTCTTTTTTGTTGAAAACTCCTCAAATTCAGGGTGAGGCTTGCATGCCAGTACAGCTTAGGGAGTGGTCATTTTTTAACAATGGCAGGGAAGTATTTTCGCGTGCACACCAAAATCTTTTCGTTTCCCCCACGGAGGGGTCCGAAATTTCCTGCGCCCTCTTTCTTTTTGCCAAAAAGGGGTGATATTTTTTTATCCCCCAAAACCGTCTACACTCTGTTGTTAAAAAAGACCACTCCCTTATAAAAAGTGATTTACAGTAGATTAAACATGATACCAACCTTTGTTGGCACACAGGACATTGGTACTCGCCCTGCCCCGTGTGTTTACTGAGATGCATCTCGTAACCACTCCGCGTCTTATACACCACACCGCAGAATTCACACTGAAATGAACGCTTCAGTCGCCCAGTCCTATCATTATAAACCCCATCCTTTCCAGGACAGAAATTCCTAATGTGTTTATCGAGCCCGCTGGATGTTTTACACGGTTTATTACACTCAGGACATGAGTATGGGGTCGCTGTTCGATCCCGGAGTGCTCGTGTGTGCTTCGAGGTGTGTTTCTGCAGATCTCTGCGACTTTTGAAGGACATATTACAGAAGCTGCATTGATGCGGCTTTTCCGGTGGTGGGCCAGTCACAGATCCACCAAGCCGGGCAAAGCGGTTGTGTTCAATCAAAATATGTGCGCTGAGTAATCCACGGGAGGTCTCAGTATGTCCGCAGTCCTCGCATTTTAGAGGCTCCGACATTTTGATACCTTTACCCTTATGTGTCTGTATGCTATGTTCTATTAGGTGGTCCTTCTTTGCAAAGGCACAATCACATTTATCACAGTTGTGCATATCGTCCCGGTGTGCCCGACCATGATTAACAGCCGCCTGAAGTGTAAGCTGATCCTTTTTGCATATAATACATTCATACGAGGCCAAATCCTTTTTGTGCAGCCAATGGCACACTGTGATATGTTTGACTAGCGGAGCCTCACTTTGGTACGTCTTGTCGCATATGGGACACGGCATCTCGGTAATGGCCTCCAAGCACGGTACATCTTCAAGAGAATCGCTGCTATTATCAGTTGTGTCCGTCTCCTGAAAGTTATAGAAGAGAATTCATAATCCATCATAAATCCATCTCAGAAGCTGACCCCCCATTTCGAGATGATATTTTTTGGTCATTTTTGAATAGCTTTTGAAAATATTGTCCCAGCCAGAAGCCAAACCTCCCACTTTGCAATATTGCTATAGTCACACTAGAACACAAATGCCAAATTGTGGTTAGTTTACATAAAATAAACAAATAAAAATAACATAAATCACTGGGTTGGAGGATCATAACAACCATTAAGGAGTGTGTCGACTGAATAACCTTAGCGTGATGCATCAGTGCACCCTGACAAGCAAATCGCCAGCGGTGCCTTAATGCATTTGTGCACCATGGCGACGCGTAGACATAACACAGAGATCACTAAACAGCCTTTGATGGTCCAAGCAAGTCTACACAAGCAATGCAACAATCACCTTAGAATCACTGGTGTCAGTGTCACGGCTACACACCGCTTCTATATCTTTGTCGTTCTCTCCCTGATCTTCTGTATCTGTCGCTGCATTGTAAGCCTCCTCCAACTGTGTCTCACTCTGGGTGTCGGGTGTCACCTGTTTCATAGATCGGGTTGTGGGTTTATGTGAGCGAGGCCGCATTCCTCTTATGTGTACTCGGTGAAAGCGGCGCTGGTGAATCTGGAGGTAGGTCGGGTGTTTGAAGGACTGACCACATTTCTGAGAAAATGCATGGAAAGGGAAAAACGGGATCTCACATAAATGGGTTGATTTGAAGTTGATCTGTTTAAAATGTCTTGAAAATTATTAGAATTTTCCTATATTTTTTTTTCTATACAACACGGTATTTACCACCTTAGGTATCAGTACCTTATACCGTCGGCTTAGTGCAAGAAGGTTGGAACTGCTTTTTTTCAAGTTTTGCAGGATAAGCAAAATAAGTGTTCCATTTACTATAGCAGGAATTTGATACAAAATATATTGGATTGGGGCCTGTGGGCACACATATCATAGACAGCACTTCAATACTTTAAAAGTAGGTAGATAAGGGTCAATAGATGTCAAAACAGAAGAAAGCCCATTTTAGACAAGATGTCAGTTACAATGTTCTTGCAATAAGGGTTATCTCCTATTGCAACGACACTTCCAAAGTGTTAGCATGATGCACTAAAGCAGCATGATGCATCAATCATGATACATAAAAGCAGTTTATTCAGGCACTACTGTTGAAGATGTTCTTAATTGTAGATTTGCAATCTTAGGCTACACCAAAAAAATAAGTTGGTCTACGATTTTGGTTTTGAAAAAATGGTGCGAGCAAGCAAATTTTGAGGGAAATTGAGGTCAGCGAACAAATTTTATTTTTTTTTAAATTTTGCCAAACATCACAAAGAGAAAACTTGTAGAAACTGAAGCGAGCGAAATCCTTAGACAAGATTTTTTTCAAAGAAAAAAAAGAAATTAAGAACTTAAGATATAAAAAGTAAGAGGGGAATTTCACCTTGCATTCAAATACTCTGTCTGAGTGGAAGAACATGTGTCGTGTGAGCGTACCGTACGTGCCAAATGTCCGCGTACATTGTGGACAAACGAAGCGCCCATCATGATGGTTCTGCCTGTGTGTTTTTAATTCAGCCGGCGTGTTGAACTTCGCTCCACATCCGCACTCGGCACGACCCAACTAAGTGACAAAGATTGGGGATAATCGTAAAAGATTTTTTCTTACATATTTCATAATATAATCATATTTATCGGTAGGGAGATAATGTCGACCTGTATTTATTTTGTCTCTTTGCAGCAGTTGCCAGGATGAACATACATACGTATTCATATGTTATATCAACTTATCAAGCATCCAGTAAAATACATTTTATTTCAAATAAATAGAGCAACAGAAAAAACAAGGAGCAGAAAACTTATGTGTCTATAATTATTATGACACAAAAAAAAATCGGTTTCATGAATTAGGTATCTGGTCAGGATATAATTAAATAGAAGAGACTTCCATATTTCTGTTAAATTAAAAAATCAAATATGCAGACTTTTGTAGCACTCAGCTCACCTGACTGGTCAGTTCGCCATTAGCGATCTTCGAGCAGCGCTTTGACAACCGCTGGTGATTATTCAAGTAGCGAGCTTGGTGGAACCCCAGCCCACACACCTGTGTGTATGTAAAATAATTGACCATAATTTCAAATAATTATTAGCGTTCAATTAGAGTTTCGATGTTTTCTATAAGTCAATGCTGTGCATTCTAATTTACTCTACCGCTCCATGTACATACAAGCTGTTGCATTAAGGCAAATTAGATGGCTACAGTGGTCTCACCAGTCAAGGTGTGGCTTATATGAGGATTTTTTTTTTACTGTATACCACAGTACTAAATCAACAATTTTCAGCTCTGAATTATAGTTTATATCTCTGTCTCAAAGTCGAGATGTGGCTTATATGCTGGTTGGGCTCAGACACCGAATTTCACATTTGTTACAGAAATGAGATAAATGCATACCGGTAATACTCACACTGCAATTGAATGCATCCTTTTTGTGGAGCAAACTATGAGCCTGGAGTTCTATTGGTCTCTTCAGTGTTACCCCACAATCCCGACAAGGGACGCCTCCGTCATGCTTCTCCTTCCGATGTGCCTCGAGATCCCGCGGTCCATAGTACACCTCCCCACAGCCGCATGAGTAGTTAGTCTTGGTTTTGCGTGATGGAGGCTCACCCAGTCTATCAGAATCCTCATCACTCTGAGCATCTATATTGATATTGTCCGCTGTAGTATCCTTATTGACTCCATTGTCATCATTAAATGTATCTGTAGTTTGGAGAATGGTATCACTTGCAGGAGCGATTTCGGATTGAGGATGATCGGCCAAAGACTGTTCCATTTGAACAAAGCCTGAAGTCACCAGCTCCTACGGGTGTGAAAGTGAAGGTGAATATGTTGATGAATAAAAGAGGGGCGCATCAGTTCTCAATGCAGTTTGATAATTGCTGAAATCCTGAAGGGAAAATGACCATTACATGTATTTTACTGAGTTAAATCCTTTATGTGCTGCATAGTGCGTTTAAACTTCATGCCCTTTGGTTGTCATGACCTACGACCCTTTTACACACACAGACCAAAAAGAAAATTGTTAGTTTCAGGTAGTCAGACCCTACCTAGCACAACAGGGCCAATGCCTAAGTTTTTTTCTTTAGTCTTGAAGAAAATATCTCCTTTTTGGTAATCTTTAGGGTTACTATACTGATTGATAATCTTTAGGGTTACTATACTGATTGATCATGACATTGTGCCATCGCTCCCTGCCCGTTCCTAGTCCCGCCCCAGGTCCCGCCTCTTTGTATGAAAATACCCTATCTAGATTTTTTACCATGTTAGCTGAAACACACAACTTTCTCTTTTAGACATACCGGTAACTTGTAAGTACATTAATAGGAACCTACCTTGTAATGATTACTTTCAGAATCAGCCACATTCTTAGGGCAAGTATAAACTCTTCTCAGCTCTCTTATAAGATTTTCTATCTCGTCTAGCTTCTGACGACAAGAATCGCACAAGTAGCCAGACCCACCCTGCAGCCCTCGATTCAGCGTCACTGCCAGGACGTACTCGATACATGGCGTTAGGTTGGGTGGTATTTCAGATGTGGCGGCAGTCTGGCACACGAAGCAATATGCCTCAGCCATAGCCAGGTCTAAATCTGTTTTGAGAAACAAGAGTGATTGTAAATGAACCTAATGTGCATCCTTGGTCAATCTTATTTTGACAACTCAATACACATCCAACATCAATCAGGGGTACCAGAAATTCTCTTGTATATGCCGATGATCGACTGCAGGAACTTTTAGTCTGTTTCCACATGCATCAGATGAAAAGCATTCCACGCTTAATGCATACACCATCCTAATGTCACACACATAAAAGCCAGCCTGCATACAAAGGGGACCCATTACTGAGCTCCGTTTAATAGGGCACAGCTAGGAGAATTCATTTTTAGATTTAGAGCTCCCTGCTTAAATGAGGTGCACCCCCAACATCTGTTGATCCTCTGTAATGCTGTGCAAGATGTCAATCATGTCTTCTTACATTGTAACATGCCCGAGATGAGAAACGCACGGTCAGTGTTTGAAACAAAATACCTCAAGTTCGTTGATTACTATAAAAGACACGATGACACTAGGAAACTTTCTCAAATACTAGCAGTGGCCCCATATTGCAAATCATCTAAAAGGCCAGGGGCTGTGAACTGTATATACTCATATATAAAATCTGTCTACAACATTGTAAATGAAAACCTGGTGCTGACATTAGTGTACCTGTACATTAGTCAATAAAGCCATCTTGAATCTTGAATCTTGATATAACGCGGACTATGGGTCGATCGTAGTATATAAGCCATGCCTTGCACAAGAGGTACCTGGTATTACGGTACTGTGTTTGAAGGTGCAAATTCCTCCATATAAAAAAAGTCACCACACAAATAACCCCGAATAAATTCCACCAGGGCAGAGGGTCATCTGTCGCGGCAGGATGCCGTTTGGGACAGCAGTGCCAAGTGTAATACTAATAATGTTGCAGATGAGCGATGTCTAACAAGACTCACAGAAATAACTTATAGTTGTAACAACAAGTGCAAGTTAGGGGCCATCCATAAATTACGTCATGAAAACTTTTGACCATTTTTGACCAGCTCCCCCCTCCCCCGTCATATTTTTTACAATACTGAAGTTATCACTACCAGCCTGACCAGGGTATATGGAAAATTAATCCCCAGGAATTATTCCTGTCATGCTGGGCTTGACCCCCTCCCCCCTCGCTCCAGCATGACTTTATTTGTGGATGGCCCCTTAACTTAGGCATCTAATCTGCTGTGCTGACTCTGAGAGAATCAGTCTTCTGTAGCCAGTCTCCTACTCTACACTAGCCACACTCTCCAACTGCACACCTTGTATAACTCTCTCTGCATGGACCTGGAAGTCTTTTGTGGAAAAAGTTACGAAAACAGTACTACTTTAGGCACTTACCTAATTTTTAGGACTTGGTTCTATGTACTCTAGCTAATGATCTATGGATAGATCTCACAAAACTGATTGATTTTGCTTTTTGAATGAAGTCTTTATGTTAATTTGAAGCAAAGTTATGGCCATTCAAAGATCTGAAACTCTGTCTATCGTTCTGCCACAATTAACCATAGTTAAGAGTTTAATTGTGATCCAGATTTCGTGATCATTCTAGCTGGCATCAGGAGTCATTTAATCAGTTAAATGCCTACTTTCCTGCTCTCCTAACCACATCACACACCTCATTTGCATAGACGCCAAATATTATATTTGGCGTCTATGCAAATGTTCATAGGACTCTGTTAAATGCCATCAAATAATACATAAGCAATCGGTCTCAAATTTGCAAAACTAAATCAATTAGACATTTAGCAAAATACCGGGTATATGTAGAGTGCAATCAAGTAAACACTACAGTGTAGTGTTTACTTGATTGCACTCTACATATTTCGATCAAAATGCATAATGGTCAAAATCGGGCCATTTTTGCAGTTGTGAGGAAGCCGGCTGCAGAGATGAAAGTGAGTGCCTGGAGCGAAATATCTGCTGCATGGAGGTTGCACTAGTCAATCACTCAGCTCATGCTGCTCAGCTCAAGAGTCAATGGCAGGGCGATAATAGATGAAAACAGGCGATCCAAGCAGGATACTTGAAGATTATCAGATAAGCGAATGATAAACCCACAAAACTATAATACGGTTACCATAAGAATATTAACATTTATCAATGTGGAGAGTACAACATCAATATAAACTTCGCAATTTTAGTTTAGAGAAGAATTTACTTTACCAAACTGTCCAAGTTTATGTTGAGCGGAAGTTGAGTTTCAGTGCTGCCAGCTGTTGGCTCTTTTGTTGTTCATATTCTTGCCACAAGGCGGCAGCACTTCAAGGTGGCAGTAGGGAGGGCGTAGGGAGGTGGCAGTAGCCTCTCCCTTCCTCTCCTCTTATCATTGATCAACATGGTAATTTCTCCGGTTATCTAATCATGCCAGTGACCTAGAGATCTACACGGGCCTATTCGCCAGCCTATACTCTGCAGACATACCACTTTCCCATGAGTGAGGACAGCAGAGCAGTGTGTCAGAAGAAGTGGGTGACAATTCTAGGACAGTAACTGGAGCCTGTATGCCTAGTTATCTAGAGGTAAGAAGACCCTAAATGCTCATTTAAACCGCCTTCAGACTCTACTGACATGGTAGGCCTCGATCTTACCAAGCCGGGAGCCAAGCATTCCCCCCGGGCATTTCCATATATAGGCCTAGACCTACACAATGGCATGTGGCAAGAGTAATCCCCTGGTAATTTATAACCGCAACCCGCCATAGTTGGATAATAAGAGCAATAGTTAGTTAATTAAGGTAATAAATGTTACAATAGCATATATCAGACGAAAAAAAGGAATGAATGAGATCATGATGATATCACACAGTCCATCTCCAATGAGACATATTAAATTATTTAAAAGTTTATAACAGTCAGATGTAGGTGGGCGGGAAAAGAAATGTAGGCCCCTATAAGTCGCTGACATGTCTTAGGGAGCGTTCATTATTTATGGCAGGGGGGACTACAATCTGGCAGAATGAATACATAAAAAAAAAAAACTGACCCCCCCTTCGGAATGGATTGAAAAAAAATGACCCCCCTTCCTTTAGGCTTTAGGAATGGGTAAAAAAAAAATGACCCCCCCCCTCTAGGAATGGGTTGAAAAAGAAATGACCCCCCCCCCCGAGAATAGATTGAAAGAAAAATGACTCCCACCACTTTTAACTACATTCAACAAAGTCTATATTACCTCATCTACATCAGGTCATTCATTACACTAGGTGATATTAGCAGCTTTTGAACCATTCCAGTTTATATGTGTCATGATGGGATGGTAGTTAGATTGGCTTTCATTTAATCTTCTGAGCAAAAAAAGTGTAAATACACTGTTGTTGATTGATTTACCTCTTGGTAAAATATCAATTTGAAGGCTCCTCCCTTAAAGGGGGGGGGGCTAGCATGGGCTACTACTGATGCAGCTAAAATATACAGCCTTAGCTGGTTTGATTATCAGCCAATAAAAAATGACACCAACTATTCACTGTGGTCCTCTCAGGGGACAACTGGTACCCATCTGATAGGTGTTATCAGTAGAACTCACTGATAACAAGCTTCAGTAATGGCGGCACCCATGGGACAACCTGCTAACTCGGAATAAGTATGTCCTAGCCAACTATACCATGCGAGCTACTCCTGACCAATGGAAGAATTGTTCTGATTGAGGCACTTGCTTCTGGTTTCTATTTTTTTTTTGTATACAGAAACAAACTTTAGTAGCTTGTCTTTCTCTTTAGATTTCATTGTGATCTCGGTTTTTATCTTGTCTTGTCAGGGTTGATTTCATCAAGTGGTGAAAATAAGGGTTAAAACTGGAAATATTGATCATGAGTTGCAGTGGTTTTAGCAAGTACCGGTACTGGGGTTAATGTTTTTTACTGCTGAGAACTTTGTTGGTGCCCTGCACACTGTAGTGATGTGTATGGGGTGGCACCACAAAGACCTGTTTGTGACATACCCATCCCAGCCCCCCTTTCCCTTTAAAAGAAAGTATTGTAATGCAGTAAAGCAGTCTAGTTTTTACAATAAATTAAGCATCAGGAGACACTAGAGTCAAATACATGTTACAAGGAATCTGTAAAAAGTAATCGTCATCATGAAGTCCTCATCCTAAAGTAGCGTAGTAACCATTGTTAATCAGGTTTGAGCATAAAGATGGTTGTCTCATGGAATTATTTCTGATTAGATAATCGAATCCATCAATGCAGTTAACGGTTGCAGATATGACAATGATGACATCTTTTGAGACAATCAGCAGGGTCAGCAAAAGAACATGAAACATTGTGTCAAACATTGGACCAAATATTTCAATCTCAAGAGCTGAACAGCATTCTCCCCCAGGGAAAACTATATACCATATAGTGGTACTGACTGTCCTCATCCTTGTTTTAACACTCAAAAGAGTACGACTCCCAACCATATAACATGATTAAATGAATTTGAGGTAGCTGGTAACAAAATGTTGGGCAGAATAATACCTAGAATTATTACTGAAAACTAAATAGGTAAAATTCGCGACATGTTGTGAAAAAAAATTGTGCTTTGTTCTAAAATTTGCAATACATTGGCAAATACTTCCCAAAAAGAAATTACCCCACCCCTCAGGAATGGGGTGAAAAAAAATGACCATAACATAAATAAGAATAGGTTGGAAAAAAATGACCCCCCTCTAAGAATAGGTTGAAAAAAAAATTACCCCCCCCCCTCTCTCTGAATACCTCCAAAAAAAATGACCCCCCCCTTCATTTGGTCATCTCCTTCTGCCATAAATAATGAACACTCCCTTACGTTGTCCAGTTCAAAGCGACTAATGGTGCCAAAGTGGCGGTCACGTGGTATGTGACGTATGTGGCGGGCTGCATAAATTAAGGGCAATTTCCAATTACTAACCAATGTATAACAGCAACCCGCCATAGTTGGATAACATTTATTAAGTATTAAGAGCAATGGTAAATTGAGATAATATGTGTTAAAATATCACATATCATAAAAGGAATGAATGAATTCATGATGATGATATCACAGCCAAGACTCTACCTCCTATATCGTTTCTTTTTGAACATGTGAGGGGGCACGTAACTGTGCACTGAGTTAGACTTCCAGGCTCCATGGCGCATGACCGGGGCTCTGGTTGCGCCAGATTTGGCGGCCACCCGAGAACCTGATCTGCGGAGACTGAAGGGTGACGTCATTTGCTAGGGGGTATTCCACTGCTAGCAGCGCCAGTTTAATTGTAGGGAGAATGTCCTCCACCAATAGAGGGTGGCCGGACTTATCCACAAATGCCTTTGCCGATGGCGGGGAGGGGTAGGCCGTTATGTACTGGTCCAGGGCTTAACAGACAGTGTACATGGAGTCTTGGCTTTGGCACCCTGGGCTTTGGCAGTAGTTGGAGTAGTTTATCATAAGGCCAAAGTTTGGGGTGTGCCTTATATGCTGGAGTTTTCAAAAATCAATTCAGAGAAGGCAGGTGCTTCTTATAAGCAAACTAGTGATTGCCTAGTTTTGGGTGTGCCTTATACACGAGCTGCACCTTATTACTGTACATGATGTAAGTTCTCTAATTTGTGTGTACAATGAAATATGCATAGCATCTTTCATTGTTCTGTTTCTGTTTCAGTTATAAATAGCAGCATGCCTGGGAGGTATTTAAGTGAGGCAGGATGTATTACACAGTTCAGGAACTGCTACATCCTCAGAGACCATCAACTCATTAGGGACGACCTCTGGGTCAGAAACGGAAAAATTCTCAACCCAGAAAAATTGTTTTTTGATGAGCAAGCATATGCTGATATTCAGGTAGATTGTGGTGGATCAATCATAGCACCAGGACTCATTGATGTGCAGATAAATGGTAAGTACCTACTCTGAAAGATGTAATTTCATCTAAATTGTCCACCTCGAAAGTGGTAAATGATTGATACTTGGATCAATGTTATGTGTTTCACATGGCATCTAGGACAAACAATACAAAAACTTGTGTTTCTGGTTGGGGATTTTGAGGTGAGATTCATAGTGAAGCATCATGTAGACGTCTTCAGGACTGTTCTAGTGCCTGTTAAATGGTATGAACCATCAGGGTATCAGTACACATAAGTCATATTCTTGATAAGGCCACAATTAAAAGAAAGTCTGTTTCTGGTTGAGAGGACGGGTCAGTGTCTGATGAAAAACTCTTTTTCAGCCTCTGGCAGGATTTTTTTTTTTTAAGTACAAATATCCATTTGAAACATTGTTGATCAGTCAAAAGAACAGCTTCTGGGACAAGTAGGCACTCTCTTCACCCACAAAAAAAAAAAAAAAAAAAAAAAGATTTAAAAAAAAACCTACTGACTTTGAAAATCTTCATACTCTCAACCAGAAACAGATTTTTTTTAGTGTGGCCTAATAGAACCTATTCTGATAAAGAGGAGTCGTCATGAAGACAAACTCTAACGGATAAACGCCAGGTAGATAGTAGATGGGCATCTTGGAGACAGCACCGTACAATATGCATTACATTGTGACATTATAAAGAACATGTCTCCTTAGTACAGAGTATCATGCATAAGGTCCATGTCTCTAAACTGTTTAGTTGTGAGGAACAAGGATAAAAAGTATGAAGTCCTTACTTTTAAACTGGTGGGTCGAGGGTAGGAGCACCATGTAAACATCTCCTTAGAGTTGGGTGGTGGGGGGAGGGAGCATGAGCAAGACCTGAGTGTGATTTAGTGTAATTTAGTGTGTGGTTTATGAAGACCAAATGGTTTATTGGCAGATACCTTTATAAGGTATCTGTCATTATTACGGCATTACCACCCCTGGAATCTTCCATTTTTAAAGGCCATGTTTCCCTCTCTCAGTGCCCAGTACAAAAGTGTACCTGGAGTATGGTTGTAGACCCATAGAACCTGGAAAACCCATTCAACTGTGGCCCATCCAACCCAGTAATCCTCATTACTGAATAAGGTCTGGCTGAAAAGATTTCCCTACGGCCAGTTATAGTCTACTAATAGTCTCTCCACCACTCTAAGGTGTCCAAATTGGATGTGGCCCGGTAGTAATTAACCCTTTATGGATGGCATGATGCATTGACACATGCTTAACCCTTTATAGATGGCATGATGCACAGTTAACCCTTTATGGATGGCATGATGCATTGATGCACACTTAAACCTTTATGGATGGCATGATGCATTGGCACATGCTTAACCCTTTATGGATGGCATGATGCATTGATGCACAGTTAACCCATTATGGATGGCATGATGCAGTGATGCACAGTTAACCCTTTATTGATGGCATGATGCATTGGCACATGCTTAACCCTTTATGGATGACATGATGCATTGGTGCACAGTTAATTCATTATGGATGGCATGATGCATTGATGCACACTTAACCCTTAATTGATGGCATGATGCATTGGCACATGCTTAACCCTTTATGGATGGCATAATGCATTGATGCACAGTTAACCCTTTATGGATGGCATGATGCATTGATGCACACTTAACCCTTTATTGATGGCATGATGCATTGGTGCATGCTCAACCCTTTACAGATGGCATGATGCATTGATGCACAGTTAACCCATTATGGATGGTATGATGCATTGATGCACACTTAACCCTTTATTGATGACATGATGCATTGGCGTATGCTTAACCCTTTATGGATGGCATAATGCATTGATGCACAGTTAACCCTTTATGGATGGCATGATGCATCGATGCACACTTAAACCTTTATTGATGTCATAATGCATAGGTGCATGCTTAACCCTTTATGGATGGCATGATGCATTGATGCACAGTTAACCCTTTATGGATGGCATGATGCATTGATGCACACTTAACCCATTATGGATGGCATGATGGACTGATGCACACTTAACCCTTTGTGGATGGCATGATGCATTAATGCATACTCAAACCTTTATGGATGGCATCATGCATTGACGCAGTTAATCCTTTATGGATGGCATCATGCATTGACACATGCTTAACTTATATGGATAGCATGATGGATTTATGCACACTTAACCCTTTATTGATGGCATGATGCATTGGCGCATGCTTAACCCTTTATGGCTGACAAGATGCATTGATGCACAGTTAATATCAGTATTCATAAGGCCTGCGTAAAAGGGAAATAGCCTGCTTAAGATGCCAAGATGTAGGCCAAAGTGGCCTGCGTCAAAAAACAGTTTTCAGCAACACTGGCCACTACAACAATGTTGTACCTATCAGTTACTTTTTAAAAACTATCTTACACCTCCTTAGGACTTCATAATGCTTGCATCCTTTACCTTTGTATCCATTGCCTTTGCATTCCTTTCTGTACTTTAATGGAAAGGTTTCAATATTTAATCTTCAAGAGGTCATCTGCCACTACAACAATGTTGTACCTATCAGTTACTTTTTTTTTAAAGTATCTTAAACCTCCTTAAGCCTTCATTATAATTGCATCCTTTACCTTTGTATTCAGTACCTTTGCATCCTTGTTAATCTGGAGCCTCTGGTTTAAGTTTCCTTAGGACTTTTCTCATGGTGGCCTTGATTTCCTTAGCGGTGGGGATGCTTCTAGCCTCGGGATCAATATCATTCCCCAAGATGAAGACATGAGACTCTGTACCAAGATAGTACCCCAGGTCGACAGAGAAGTCACAAAAAACACTACTTTTTATTTAATCTATAAATCAGCTACTAAAATCCATGGATTGGACTGCTACTGGTCCGTTTGGCAAGACTTTTATTAATAGTAATACTACTAAGTAGATTTATGTCCTCACATTAAACTAGTACTAGACCTGGCAAGTATAGTGTTATCACACATCCTAGTATTATGTAATACCTGTAGTAAATTGTTTTTGTCAAAGTTTGTCTTGGGGCGTGCTGATAGCTTCTACACCAGTCCTAGGTGCCTCCAAGTACCTGTAGTGAATTGTATTTTGTCACAGATCGCTCTGGAGCGGGCTGATAGCTTCTACACAAGTCCTAGGCGCCTCCAAGTACCTGTATTGAATTGTGTTTGTCACAAGTCGCTCTGGGGCTGTAGAGGGGCCGCACATACCTCTCAATCCCCGCGACCCTGCTGGTGCTGATAGCAAACTGAACTGCCTCAACCCCCACTTTGTATTAATTTGTAAAGTCGGACTGATATCTCTATACCTCCCCATAGTGGTGGATTGACGCCAGTAACTCACTAAGACTATATTAATCATTGTCATATTGCATTAATGCATCATGGTGAAGAGCAGCATTGAAACATCGATATCTAAGCCTATGCTATCACTAGTAACCTCAAAACACTGATTTAGTCCCTCAAGGGCTGCATTCGGGCATCTAACTTTTAAATTTTTTTAAATTTTTGTCATTTAAAATATGTCAGTACTTACCCACTATTTGTCAGCAATTATCTTGTTTTGTCTTTTGATGGCTTTTTTGGTGTTTAATTCTATCAGTATTCACTTACTCTTTGCCAGCAATAAGTCAATTGATGTTAGGTCTTAGTCTCTATTTGTCAGCAAATAGTCAACATATGTCATCACTTACTCACCTCTTGTCAGCAACATCTGCTCGTGCTATTGAGATATTGGAGCTGTAAGGGCCTTGGTGCAGATTGATTTTTAGATGTGATGGCTAGAAATTTTGATTTTACAGGTACTATTGGACTAAATATGGAACTTGCTATCTTTGTCTGAAAAGGGGCATTTGGCGTAGACTTCTCCCGTCCGTCAGCAGACCTGGGCTCAGATGTCGCGCGGGTGGCAAAGGGTCTGCTCTCACATGGCGTAACATCCTTCTGTCCTACGGTCATCACACTACCACCAGAGCACTACAAACAGGTCTACCACCTTCTGTCTAGCCTACCAATGTAAATCAACAGTAAAACTCAGATGACATTATGATACACAACAAAAAATCATATTCAAGTCGTTTTTATCCATTGATACACCTCGTTTCATGTCAGCAAAGGGAGTGGTCATTATTTATTAGGAGGATGGTGGGTTTGAGGGGGGGGGCATAAAAATTTCAGACCCCTCCTGACGGGGGAGGGGGGGAATTTTGACCCCTCTTGAGCAAAAAAGCCTGCACCCTACTATATATCAGAGAAGGGCGCGAAAATTCTCGGCAGGGGGGCGCAAAAATTTTGACTGCTGTCGAGATGGGGGTCGTAAAAAATTTTCATGCATCCATGTGAGACCCATCCCCCCCCCCCCCACTGATAAATAATGATCACTCCCTAAATGAAACCCATCATTTCAGATACTGCCCAGCATTCGCCGTACGAATGGTTCTAAGGATGGAGCTGGCATTTTAGGTACAGATTATAACTAGTATTTATTGCATGGTATTTCAAGTGAATGTGCAATGGTTAGAGTCTACTTATTTGTGTTAATGTCTTAACGTGGTGTTTGTGGTAAGTATTCTATGTATCTTCAAGATAATAAACTTACCCATAGGTAACGGGGTCGAAAAAATTAGAGTAGGTAGGTAGCAAATTTTTTTTTTTTTGAAAATTCTTTTGAGACCGGCTGTAAATTTTTGCACCTACACAATGTGAATTTGATGCGCGAGATCATAAAAAAAAAATTCCAAGTCTAGATAAGTGCCAAAATATCATATTTTCCCCAAAACGTCCATAAAAAATGTTAGGGTAGGGCAAAAAAATTAGGGTAGGTAGCGTTTACTGAATAATATAATTATAATGCTCTTTTAATAATATGGACCAGGGCTACATCTAGAGGGGCCGTTCATCAACACAGAAAAGAAGGGAGCACACCCTGTTGAGTATATTAGAGGGTTGGAGAAGGGAATGCAGGATCTAGAGTCAGTATACGGATCACTACAAGACGTCAGTATTGTAACATTGGCACCAGAGCTATCAGGCAGTGGGGCGGTCATCACTGAACTCGCTTCCAGAGGCATCACCGTGTCCCTAGGTAAGTCAGCAATGTGCCCCATGGTGAGTCATAACATTGTCCCAGGTGAGTCATCCCTATTCAATACTATTGTAAGTCATCCAATGTTCTATTGTAAGTTATGGTAGAACCACATGTGAGTCATTGATACACGAGTATACACCCCTAGGACCCCATTATATAGCACAGGATTTGTTTCTAAGTTCGCCTATGCCTTTGACAGGATTCACACCCGCATCTTCAGAACTTTTGGCCCAATGTATTATAATAGTCATCGAATAGCTTAAGTACTACATCTGGCTTTTAGTACTAAATGAGTGACAGAAATGTAACTTAAAAGGGTCTATTTCTCCTCTTTCCTATCCCCTCGGATGTGAAATTGTGTAATGTAGTTCTCGCCATGAATATGACCTTAGCTGTCGAAATGGCATTAAACCTCTATTACTCACTCACTCACTCACAGAAATGTAAAATCCTCCATGGATTCGAACCCAAGTTACCAGAACTCAAATGAGAAATACCCTGCACTATAGCACCACACTAGTAGTGACACATGCTGATCTGAGTTTAATAGATGGTTAAATATTTGTTTGAGTAGGCTTATGAACAGATTAATGATAACTAAATGGAAATTACTAAATATGGCATATTAGCCAAATCTTGATTTGTCTGGGAAGTGAAAACATTAAATTTATGATAGAATCCCACAGAGTATGGCCTCACAATTCTACAGAATGTGGGCATATAGTCATATATAGAGCAATTTCAGTTTGGTTTTCCCTTAACCTTTAACTCATTCCTGCCAGACAAAAAGCAACTGACCCAATGACTGGCATGTGTAAAGGTATGAAATCCAACGATAATAGCATTTCACATAGATATTGACTCTAGTGAAAACCTAAAAAATTACAGGTACCGGATACAGGATTTGTACCCAGAGTACAGCAATACTAACCAGAAGTATCAGACACTTAGTGCCCATGGTCTCTCAGTTGTGTAATCTGCAGAGGGTGTTTTACTAACTCGTTGGATAGATAAATTTTAAAAGGAGGCTCCACTCTTCAAGCAGATTTAATAACTGTTTTATTTCTATGACAGGACACAATTAAGGAATCTGTTTGATGATTATATAACCTCCTAAGAGGGTTATACCAGATATCCTACATGGGCCATTATAAGAGAAATGGGCCTGTTATAAGCTTACTGTACAAATTCAGTCTATGAAAGCGGGGTGTGTGTCAGATAGATATACTGTTGCCTCAAGTTAATATATATTGGCTCCAATACATGATATTGCCTTTCGGCCCCATGGAGTATCTCATTCATAGTCTAGATGGTATAGTCACACTATACATGAATATAGTCACGCTATACAATGTTTGCCTGCAGCTAACAACCCTGTGACGTAGCAGTGGTCTAACTGTATCTCTTGCTATACCGATAGTTGACTACGGTACTTAACTACTTGATTGGTTGACCCACGGACCTGAAACATCTTTCAGGTCCGTGGTTGACCATTCAGTCGTCATTGACAGTGTACATTTTAGTTATGTTATGATGGTCATCTCACCTTTAGACTTCAAAATTGACATTCCTCTTAATATGTGATTGATGTTTGGTTTTTCTGTACAATATAACTTGGGCATGGCATATTAAGGCCATAGGAAGATTTTTCTGACATGTTAGTACATGATAACATTATGTCTACAGGGAAGGAAAATCTTCCTCTTCATATCACTGAGCTTTGGTAATGTTTGAATGGTCTGTGTCAAATTATGCAATGTACAGTTCACTATGCAGAAATCTATGATTGAGGAATGGCATACCTGAGCTGCATGCCATACCATAGAAAGTGTAAATGTGTGGTCTATTGAACTGGCTGATCCCCCAGTTGCTGCTACCCCCTGTCAATGTGATCACTGCATGCAGTAGGGAGCTTGGAAATCTGGGGGAGGGAGTCCACATGGCAGAAGTGTATCCATTCATGCAAATGGTTCCTCTTCCTACACAGTGATTTGGCTGAGTTGTTAGGCTACCATAAATTCTCTCGTATTAGCTGCACTCTTCGTATAAGCCGCACAATATACTTTTTTTTTTTCAAAGCAAATCTTTTTGGGCTGCATTGCTGAAAATCACTTCGGGCATAGGCAAAAAAAAAAAAAAAAATTTTTTTCTTCTAATTTGCTCAAAAACTTGCCGCCAGATCCGTAATCCAAGTTATTAGAATAAAATGACCTAAAGGCTGGGAATTTCTTCATAGGCACTTCTTCTATATTTCCAAAGTGTTCTCAGAATCTCCTAGATAGCTCCAAGGAGCTCCCAGATGAACTCCCAAATGGTAACCAAATGGTAAGGAGAGGTGCCAAAAGGCATGGAAATTCTTCACAGAGGTGCAGGGGACTTTCCCTAGGTTTCCAATGTGCTCAAGATGGAGGTATCGAACATGGGTTCACGGTCATAGGTTTCCATGATGGGTCACTTTGATGGGTCTTCATGATGACCCTTTGTCCTCGAATAGCCATACCTTAACAACTAAGCAGTTTTTGTCTTTTGCTAACAATTCTTTTCTATGTGAATTCTGAAACTCTGTGTTGCTCCAACAAGCGTGGAAGGCATGTATAAGAAAAGCACAAAGACACTGCATAATTATGTTAATTATGCAAAAAATATGCCATTTTATGCCCTGTTTGGTATCAATCTGTGGTATTTTGTCCCTCCAACGAACATCCCATCATAAAAAATAAGTGAAATCAGTTTTTGGACTGGGGGCTAAATTCCAGTAGTCATTGGGGCGGGGGGGGGGGGGGGGTCTGCATGCCTTCCCACAGCCTCGCTGGACGTTTGGTTACGGCTGAGGTACCTAGTTGTACTAACTGAAAACTCAAGGGAGTGTGCATAAATCGGTTAGATTCTACAAGTGGACCCTGGCTGTATTCCATGATTGCCATTATGCAGCTTACGCGCAAAAAAACTTTTATGCCCGCCCCCCCCCCCCCACTGCTCGACACCAGTCAAAATTTTTGCCCCCCCCCCCGAGGCATGGAGAATTTTCACGCCCCTCATTGATCTATAGTAGCACTCAGACCCAACACCAACACCACCACCCAACCCCGTCACCGCCATTGATAAATAACGACCACTCCCTTAATGCACATGCTATTGGTTCTTAATTCATTAGACATGCAATACAACATCGCCGTGTGATCAAATTAATTGGAATATAGCCAAATAGGACTTCAGAACTGTTCAGATCTTTTGTTTCAATCAGGAAACAAGAGAATTTATTCATAAATAAGGCATAACTTGAACTTGAAATGGCTTTGTTTAGTTGCAAGCAGAAATTGTGGTCTCAGAGACGTGGGGATTGTTGCTGTGTCAACAAGTTCTATTTCTTATAACTTCTTTTGCAAACATTTATATTTATGTTGACAGTTATTTCAAATGTTACGCATGGAAAGAAGAGGTGTAAATTTGATAGATTACACAAGTATAAAAAAGTGTGTTCAGTTTCTATTCATTCTGACATTATTCCTTGGCGAGTTTCCTTCGTCACCACGTGTTATAAGCAAAAGTGACATGATTAAATGTTGGATTCTGATTGGCCGACCTTAATAATGCGTGAGTAAAAAGTTACGCACATTGAAAATGGCAGAACCTACGCCAGTATACCATAATCATTCTAATAAACGCACCTGCTCTAATAAGTGCACCCCCTCCCTTTTTGGGCCATAAGCACACATCCCTAGTGTGAAATCAAGAGGGGGGAGGGTTGTGGGTTTTTGGATGGATGCTCAGAATTTTATTACGCCCAACCCTCGAAAGCCGTCAAATTTGTATGTGCCCCATGGAGGAGCAGAGAATTTTCACGCCCCTCTTTGATCTATTTTAGCGCGCAGGCTAAAATAGAGGGTAAATGTTTTACGCGCCCCCCTCAAGAGGGGTCAAAAGTTTTTACGCCCCCCTCAGGAGGTGTCAAAAATTTTTGCGGGTCCCTCAAAGCTATCATGACCACTCCCTTAATATACTTTTTTGTCTAAAATCTCTATCATCTCCCAGAATTGTTTACAATTGCACAGGTCCCCTAATATCCTTCTTGTTTTGTTTGTTTTTTCGTATGAAACTTATACCCACATTTATTGCCATGATTTTTCTGATATGCTCATCATAATGTATCTATTTATTTTTCCTTTTCACTATAGAATACTTGATAATTGTCTGATTGGCAAGCTGTGAAAACTGGCATCTAGCCACTGATCTACTGAGTACATTTACAGGGAGTGGTCATTATTTATCAACGAGGGGGGGGGGGGGTTGCTAAAAAGACTAAAATTTTTTAGCCCTCCCCTCAAGAGGAGTCAAAAATTTTTTAGCCCCCCCTCGGGAGGGGTCTGAAATTCTCCCCCCCCCCCTGTTGATAAATAATGACCACTCCCTTATGTGTGAAAATCCCATGAAAATACGATTGGAAGAAAAGTGCTTTCATGCTAGGTGTACTGAAATTTAGCTACACAAAATTGTATAAGTTTACAGTATGTATTCTTATGTCATCCCTGTTATGTAATAATACATTCCGTAGGACATTCCCAAGCAAACCTCCATCAAGGGGAAGAGGCCGTGAAGCAAGGGGCTCGTCTCATCACCCACCTCTTCAATGCCATGCTGCCGGTATGTTTTCAGTCCTCGAAGTGAATAGTCAATTCCGACCTAGCGGGATACATTATTGACCAATCAGAATATTATTCATTCAGTGCAGACTTTTTTAGGGTGCATTACATAACACCTGGTACCCATCAAGCTGGCTGTTATCAGTCCTTATCTCGCAAGGTACCAGATTAAGCAGGGGTCGCCCAACTAGCCAGCGAAATTCAAAATGGTGGACCCTGTGGATATGGGTCTAAGCTCCTATATGACGCACTATAGTTAATGGCACCACAGTATTCCCAAATGTAAGGATCATATGAAAGTATCATAATATTGGGATAAAAGGTGCTACTGCTCCCAGCACTGCTCATCCTATACTTTTTTTTGCTCACCTGCAGTTCCACCACCGTGACCCTCACCTTGTGGGTCTGTTGGCCAGTGATGTGGCACCAACAGGGGTGTTCTACGGCATGATTGCTGATGGTGTACATACACACCCTGCTGCCCTGCATATCGCACAAAGAACTAATCCTCAAGGTAAGTAAACAGCATTTATACCACACTTGGGTGGAAAAACAATGAACAAGCAGGGCTAATATATTGCATATACCGTAATCTCCCGCGTATAAGGCGCAGCTCACATATAAGGCACCCTCCCAACTCACAGGGGGGCTGTTTCGCATATAAGGCGCCCCCCTGAGGGGAGATTTTTGTCAATTTAGTTCTGTTCTATAGTAAAAATACCCCCCCCTATAAGGCGCACCCCAAACTCAAGGCAATTTACCTCACACCTATAAGACCCAGCAGTATTTTGTTTGGCGTATAAGACGCGCCTTATATGCGGGAGATTATGGTAGCTGTTGTAAGTCGATGCAGTCCACTGGTCACATACACCCTCCCTGCACCCTCCCCCATTCCATGGGTTGTGAGTGGTATAAGTGTGGTATAAGTGAGTTATACACCTCATTGAGCAGTGTACTCAATATACAGTGACCGACAAGGTGTATATCTACCACTTGTTACCCCATTTTAAAAACGGGGTTTCTTCGTTGCTGGTAGGTCTGCTGCAGTTAATATGATAGAATTAGGCCTAGTGCTTGCCAGTACCAACTAAGTGAACGAGGTTATTGTAATTTTTCCAAAGTAACTCGATTTTTCTCCTAAATTTTTGCATTTCTTATATTTTGAACTTCTACTTTTTAATACTGATTCTTCTTGAATGGTTAATTCTCAAAGATCATATGCCAGTAAAGGAAAACTGTATTATAGAAGTCGCATAATCTCACACAGAGTGCCTGACGAAACTTCACATAAATCCGCCATCATTTTCCATTCCAATTTGGTATTGAAACCACATAGACATGGATGAATGGTGTCAAAATAGAATGGGAATAGATACTAAATACCTTTCTTGTAACATGCCTGAAACATCAACTGAAGATTTACACAAATCTTGGATATATTTGATGACGAACTTTCTGATCGGTGAGCATGCTGGACATGAGGTCAAGGTTATGTTGCTATAGTGACCACATCTAGGCCAGCTAGACGCAGCTCCTTTCCCACGCTGATTATGGGCCAGTTGCAGATGGGTTGGGTAGCTACGTAGGGGCATTGGGTGTGGGGTGGGGGGGGGGGGGTACTGCCGACGTGCCGAAGGCACTAGTAAAGGTTAAAATCTTAATGTGCAGCTTGGTTACTTGGTTATCCTTCCACCAGCAAATCTATCTCGAGTAACCAAGCTGCACATTTTAACCTTTACAAGTGGTAGATATACAGGACTAGCACATTGCTAGTCCTGTATGAATTCAACTAGGTAGCTCATGTAGTCGGGGGCTAGATCATCAATAAATACTATCCATGGGATTTTTCTATAAATCATATGTATGGGTTCTTCATATCAGCAACCATAAGTTGATGATCTAGAAATAGATTAAATATTCAAAATAAAAGAGCAATAGATCATTGAAAGTTCTGTTTGATACCACAGGTGAGCCCACCAGGGCATTGTCCCCCTATCTGTGTTATCTCCTTCCTTCACACCTGAAACAATAGAGTCTTTAGAGAGGTGTCTGATTAAGAAAGGGGGCAGGGTGCAGCTTATCACTGCCCATTGTTCTGGTGGCTGATAAGAACTTTACCCAGATTGCCCTGCTCTGGAGTCGGGGGCCTAACCAAAATGGCGGCCTCTATAGCCTAATATGCTAATGCCCTATAGACCTTGTTGGTCACTGCAAGGTGTATATCTACCACTTATAAAGGTTAAAACCCTGATAGGTGGCCCGCAGGAGCGTCACACAGCCGTGAAAATCGCGGCACTTTCACAAAAACTAGCTTGTCTTTCCAAGGCTCTGTAGGCCGAAATAGTAAAGGTACAGGAATGGCAGACCCCATTTCCGAAAGGTCTAGATCCCCTCTTCCCACCCAAAAACATATAGATATGGTATTGTGGAATTATGAGGCCATAAATGGGTGATGTTTACATGGTCAATTTCAGCAACTTCTTAAATTTGTCCCCTGTTGTTCTCAATATAATTTTAAGGGGTTTGCTATGGAGGGCTCTTGCAAAATCGCCATGGTAGATACATAGACAGTGTCAAAACATTTGATTAGTTTATATTTCAAGCTACATTTTGATATGCGGGACTTGCCAAGGTATTAAAATCTTCCTATTCTAGCTGCAGTTACTTTAATTGACAAACTTCAAAAACACAATATCCTTGAAAATAAAAGAAAGTCCCGCACCCTACTAAGAAGCTTGAAGGGTCTAGAATTCACACATAAAAAAAACCTAAGCATTCCATTTGATGGTTAAAATGTGACAGCCCATCAGAGTAGGGCTGTCACAGTCACATTCCAAATAGTATGGAAGTATTTGGCTCTGGTTAAAGGACATACCGTATTGTCGTGTTTGAGCGCCGGCCTTTGAATAAACGCCTGTCTTGTATAAGCGCTGGGAGTAAAGGGGTGCTTAAACATTTCTTAGGCACTAAAACTGGATCTTGTATAAGCGCCTGTCTTGTATAAGTGCCTAGTAATTGAGGCCCCCAAATCAAAGACCGCCGGGGTGCTTGAACACGACGATACGGTACAAGATAAAAAGGAAAAGTCCAGCACCCTAAAACAAAGCCTTAAAAATATAGAATCCATATGTGAAAACACCTATGCATTTCAATAAATGGTTAAAATGTAAGAGCCAATGTAAGTAGATATATCACATTCCTTTTATATATGTACACAGAGGGTACCAGTCTATGGCTTTATTGAAGAATATTCACATGATAAAAAATAAGTTCCACTCACAATCAGGCATGGATGTCTAGAAACCATGTTTCAAAATTATTAAGCATTCATATGGTTGGTGAAACTGGGAGAGCACAACCATGTTTGAATGAGAGAGTATTATGGTCAGGTTGCCTTAATCAAAGGTCTGCATGGGCACATACAGCTAGGAATTGAATAAAATATAGGTGTAATGATTAGATAAGATATGAAACTGTGTTATCTAATCATTTTAATCCATGTAGAATGGGTAATTATGGCAAACAACCAGTTTTTATTAGTTTTAAAATTTGCCACCAGGGGGCCTCTGAGTCTCTGTCATGACATTTTTTTAATAATTAGCTGAAGACAGCGTTAACTATGCGGAGGGACTAAGCAAGAGGTAGATGCACTTGGGCCAGTCCAGTCGTAGACTACCGGCCTATTTATCTAAACAAAGAAAAACAAACAGGTAACAAAGTTACAATTACAAAAGAAAAAATGAACTGCCAGCTATGCCTGCCTGCGTGCTACCTGTGAGTGGTTGAGTGCACACCTGGTGACCTAGTTGACCCAGGGTGACTGGAGGCCTGTGTGGTGCCACCTGTATTTAATACCTGAATCAGTCAAGTATAACAGACTGGTTCTAACCATTGTACCAGGACTTTACATTCCAAATATCAAGGCTAACTGACTTCTAGGACAAGCCCATCATTTAATGGTTTTTGGTGATTTTGTTAATTTTAAACATCTCCATGTGCATGAGTTGTTACTTTGGAATTATTAAATGATCTTGGATATTTAGAGCTATCTTTTCACATTTTGCAAGTGCATAAACATAGTAAAATCCATTTTTCTGTTGTATGCATATCAAAGAGTATGAGTTAAGTGTTTCATGTCATGTAGCTATAATATTTTTGCTGTATGAACATCCTGAAAATGTTCCAGTGGCTATCAGCAAAAGGTGTCAATTTTAGGGCAAACCTTTACTCATGAAAACTGTCATCCTGTAGCAAGTTCCTAATGGATTTTAATGGGACTTATACTGTTAAATTTCAAACTTATCAGGCTTTCTAATGAATAGTGTTTCAATTACCTGAATTAGGTTTCTGAAACATAGCTGGGATACCTAAATCCTAATGTGCAGCGTGGTTACTCGAGATCTCCTTCCTGGGCTTCCCTAGCCCACCTAAAAGGGTCTATTTCTCCTCTTTCCTATGCCCTTGGATGTGTGTGGTGCCCATATGCGAGGGCACACACACATTTTAATGTCAAATTGTGTAATGTAGTTCTTGCCATGAATATGACCTTAGCTGTCGAAATGGTGTTAAACATATTATTCACTGACTTACTCACTATCTCCTTCCTATTTGATGGCTTTGTTAGGGACCCCAGAGAAATTTCTAATTCATTATATCCTCTATTTTCTTTCTTTATAGCCATAGAGCCTGAGGAACAGAGTCTAAATCTTTTGGAATTTTCTTTTTATCTTTTTTAAAACCTGAGATATTAAATGATCTGTCTGGAAAATTGACAATTTTGCCCCTGGACATTCCTATTATACAGGTGTCCAGAAGCTGTGACCACTGACCACCAAATTGGCCTTTGGTCATTGACTAAGCCACAGATCCTACCCTGCCCTGCCAACACTGCTGAGGCATGACTGAGTGACCACCACCCACCCACTACTGTTGAAAATGCACATAGGGCTGTATGAGTGTTTTCTCTACACTGCAATAAATTTGCCTAAATTTTGTATGGAAACTCCGTAAAGGTTTCTGGTGATTCACTCAAACATCCCCTGAACAACACCCAAGCAGCACACCTGGTGGATTCTGGGGTCCTAGCTTTGAGATAGGGGGATTTCCAGAAAATGGGTATCGGGGAGACCGAAAGATATGAAACGTAAGGCGGGCAAATAGTGAAGGTACTTTTATTTAAGAAGTAAGCCGTTTTAGAATTATGAAAATAACATTGACATAGTGGAATAAACATGGGAGAACAGTATTTGTATGTAAGGATCTGGTTCTAACCAGATTCAGTAGAAGGGACCAGAAAGTAATCAAAAACAAATAAGAAATAACATTTAGGAGCTAGGGGACCAGAGCCCATGGATGACTCATGAAGCTCCAATGTCCCTAAATAGAACTATGTCCCAGGGTGTCCAAAGTTCAGCAAGGTGTCTACCCTTATGGGATAGCAACTTATATACAGCAGAATACACTCCTATAAGGTATCCAATATCATCAGGGGAGCAGAGTCCAGGAGGTGCTAGGTGGAAATAGCCGCTGTCAAGCGAGTATATAAGGCAGTTCCAGGGCCAGGAAGGGCATGAATTGTCGGGGAGTAGCGGGATACACAGTTCATCCTGGAATCAGAGGGGAACATTGTATAGTCATCAGCTCACAAGGAGAAATTCTATTTTCTGGAGGAAATCTACAAGGCCCGGTGCTGCCAGTTTAGAGTGTTCTTTGGGGACTTAAAGATACAATGGGAATCAAATAGATCTACACCGCCTCTACCTAAACCAATACCATTATGAATTAACTACAGGTACATACGCTGCCTTGGGCGTTGAGATTGCTCTTCCTTACTCTACTATGAATGTTTAAAGGACCGTTATTTGGATTATTCATGGAGGTTATAAGAATTTATGTAAGAATTTGTCAATGATCTGAGAATAAACAAGATGCTCTATTTCTGTGAAGTTTATAAATTCATAGGAAGCTATCAGGAAACAACAAGAGTGTTGAGAATCAATTCATTTGGTGTTAGGAATATACCAACTTGATTTGTAATGGAATCATCAGGAGTCAGTGCATTTATGATTGAAGTGAAATGACTGGAACCAAAACTTCAGAGCTGACTATACCCATTGTGTCTTCGTTTCGTATGGGCTTTGGAATTTAGACACAAGTCTTAACCACTTGACGCTAGTGACTTCCCCAATATACCAGCCAAAGTTAGCTTGATTCACGGGGGATAACTTGGACGTTAGTATATCTCTATATTTATGGTGGAACTCATTATATTACAGGGTAACCTTCACCCCAAAACCTATTCAATATATCAAACTCCTCTACCCTCCTATAGCCCAGCTTTGTGTAAAGTCTACACTGTAATGCACTTTTTGTCTTTAAATCTATCCACACAATAATATGTTGTTGAAAACGTAACTTTTATTTGGAATATTAAACGAGGCTCAGCCTTAGTACCCAGGCCTAGTGATAGTTCATGCTTAGTTTTATGCTGTTAAATAGTGGATGCCTTCATCTTTTTTCGTCAGCAACTCTGTAAATACATGTTATTCACTCATTTCCTTTACACACCTTATGGCACACCTTCTTCCTTCCCAACCCATCTCTGACCAAGATTGTTCTTTTCATTTATGAAAAAACAACAACTTTTTTTGATATGGCAGATTTCAAGAGTGAATTGTATGTAGACGCACTTGGGAAGTGCATATTAAACTTCACTTTTCTCCTATACATCTTGGTTTACCATCTTTATGGTATATATCATGTTCTCTGCTACAAGGGGCAGTCTGTCATGTAAAAATTATAATTATTTCCATGTGTACAGACCTGATATTATCCAACTATTTTTTCATGAAATTCCACTCCATGATTGCTGTGTCATGTCATTCCTGAGTAGTCAGTGGAGTGTGCAGCATTTCTAATGACTGACCTATGTATAGCCAAGGATAGTGATCAATAGAAAATGTATGATTTCAGTGTCTTAATTCTATCAAGTATTTGAAATGGATAGGAGATTATTTCAACACTTGAAAATATGATTCGTTATCTTCACTTGGATATGTACAAGTTTGGTAATTTTCATGTCATGACTTTATCACTTAAACTTAACGATTGCTATGCTTTCTGACGGGCAGAAACAGCAAGATAAGTATGTCAGATTTTATCCCTGAATGTTTCCCTTCTGTATGTGCCACATTTGAGCTATCTCTACAGTGATACCACAGTGGGCATATTCTGCTACCTGCGTGGGACAGCCTAAGCTAGGGTAGGGAGGGTCTGTGTCAGGACCAGTTCAAGGGGAACAATTTAGAGCGAACAGTGGATATGTGTTCCTATGGAATATGTTAAAGGGGAGCAAAAATCTTATTTACGCAATATCTCTTTTCGGCTTTGACAAATCCAAGCCTCATTTTTTTCTGGGCTATTTGCCTCCTATACAAGTTATTTTGTATCTAACGGTTACAAGGTTGTGTACAAATGAGGGGGGGGGGAGAGCATGGGCATTGGTTTCTCTGTTTCTCTTATATGTAACTGGACCTGCTGTATTACAGGGCTTGTGTTAGTGACGGACGCTATTCCAGCTATGGGGTTGTCTGCAGGGTTGCATCATATCGGGGTACAGGTTGTACACATCAGGGACGGTGGGGCATTTATTGCTGGCACCAACACACTCTGTGGCAGGTAGGTCTTGAAATTGATATTGATGTTTTTTCTTACCCAGGTAAATACAGTACTCCATACATGTATGTATCATAGTTACTTTCATTAGTTCTCTATTTACTGAGTGAACAAAAGTTAGGGGTATTGATGTGACAAATAGAGGCCTTTTGGGCTATACAATATTCCAGGGTTCTTAATTGTAGCACTCTTGCAGTTAAGAGTTTTACTGACTCAACAAATTGTAAATTCAGCCTTTTAGTCTGAAAAAGCCTTTAAAATGTGGGTGGGCACTTAATAAGGGATGGGTAATTAAGTCGAATACAGCATTCAATGATTCATGCTTCTGGTCAGAGTCTAGACCTATGTGAATGTAGGAGACGAGGATGTGCCTGATTTGAATCCAAGCAAGGTATACATGTTTAAAACCTTATGCATGTATCTACTGTAAACATAGATATTTTCGTGAGTATAAATTTTCACGAATTTTCTTTAAAAACATTTTCGCATGTATTTAAATTCATGAATTTCCTATTTTCTTTTCCCCTCAGCTTGTCTGATCATGACCCCAGCCCTCCCCTACCCCAATCTTACTGTAATGTTTCCAAAAACATGCGAGCTTCCCTAGCCCACTGTTAGGGTCTGTATCTCCTATACTTAGTGTCTTTTGCTGAAAATAAATATCTATTTTCATGTGAGAAGAATTATAGTTATCATATATACAAGTATGGACTTGGTCAGCCTTCTATCTACTGTAGTATAACAGTAATGAGAGATTACCCTTTTATTTCATGGTAGGAATGTTGTTTACTATAGATTAGTACAGGAAGTGTACAGGTAGGTGTGCAGAAAAGAGGCGCCATTGCATACCCCTGTTCTGCACACTCACACAGCTAGATGAAAGGAAGTTTTTGTCAATTTGTTATGGTTGGCAAATGAAATAAATACATAGATGCACTAAAAAGTGTCTTTACTTGTGGGTCTCTGGCTGTTCATAACTCGGCCTACGGCCTCGTTTAGAACAGCCAGAGACCCACTGATGAAGAAACTGGTCAAATCTACACTTTACCGTGTACCTCTGTATATATATCAACTTATTGGCTCCTTTACTCTACTCCCACCCACTCTTCATATAGACTAAGACCAGACCACCTGTTGTGTACAAAGTTTATGTCTGGTTGCTATACCGACAAAGTAATCACACCGGAGAAGGAACATGTGACCAGCCATCCAGTTTTCTACAAGGACTGCAAATTTTTAAGGACCGTCGGTCAGGTCCCAAGAGTCCAGTTACTGTTGGCTTCCTTTTGGCATGAACAGACTTTGCTAAGCTGTTCTTTAAGACCAGTAACACCGAATGCTCTTGAGCGGGTCCGAGTCAGTCGCCGTGTCAAATAGGCGGTGACCAGGGGGAAACCTCTGCCACAATGACTCACAGACAGTACTGCTGTCCACCAACCAACTCGCTGTAATAGCGGGTATGTTGAAAAGGGAAATCCAATCAACAGTCAAAACTTTGGTTGACAAGGTGGTCGGCAAGCGCAAGCAACACAACATCAGCGAGGATGACAGTGACCAAGATGGTGGCACTGGTCAAGGCACTGACCTTAACACCAGCCAAGGTGGCGGTGACCCAGACTCCAGGGACGACCTGGATGCCTACTACAAGAGTCTTGAGGCTCAACTAGAGGCAGGGGACCCCACAAGTGAAGATCTGCCAGAGCACTTTGTCAGCATCTTCAAGAAGACTTGTGGACCCTCTTTTGATCTTAGCATCATCAAAGAAAAGCAGGAAAAATTCAACAGATGGGCAAAGGAGTGCCACAATTGAACCACTCACTAAAGCGTGCAGCATCAGTGAATGCACGTGCACTGGACAAACGTATGGCTGAGCTTCAGACCAACATGTCCGCCACCATGACAGCGATGGCTAGACAAGCTGCCGCCATGGAGGAATTCAAGGCATGGGCTAAGCAGGACACCAACCCTGCAGTACGAGAAAAAGCGGATGCTTTCACCATACTCGTCATCAATGCCTGTGATGTCAACATTGTCATGACCAGAACCATGTTGGACATGACAAAACTGAGGCGAGACGTCCTGAAATTAGGACTGTCAGAAAAAGTAGGTAACCTACTGACTGATGAAAATCCACTAACACCTCAGTAGTTGGGAGGAGATGACATCATCTCGGCCATGGATAAACTTGAAAAAGAGGACAAAAATGGCAATAAGTTCAAGAAACACCAGTCAAATGACTTGAGGAACAGGCACTCACATGCTGGAGAGTACTCGTCCAACTACAAGAAAGACAAACAGCATAAACATAAGCACAAGCCTAACCCACACAAGAAAAAGCCCAAAACCTCGGGTTTTCCGAAGGGGGTGTCTCACTAAACCAGGTGAGCGTTATTAATGCTTTGCATGAAAACATAATACCCCCAAGTGTGCCTATAGCTCCTGTACTGGTAGCTAATGAAAAAGTAGAGTTTGGTACATTTGTACCGGGTGGCACTAAACATCATGTAAACCAATGGTTAAAGTTTCTCTTGATTAAAGGTCAATAGTGTAATTAACAAAGCTCTCAGTGAGTGGGATGTACACATATTTCCAAACACATTTATGGTGAGCAGAATGGCATGTTTCATTCAGCAGTTTAAGGGTATTTAGAGCACCATGGTATAGACTACACCTTTTCTTTGGTTAAAGAAAATACATGACTCTGGTTTGGAAAGTGGAGGTACTCCGCATATAAGGCGCACCCCCAACTCAAGGCAATTACCCTCCCACGTATAAGACCCAGTCATGATCTGATTCGCGTATAAGACGTGCCTTATACGCGGGAGATTACGGTACTAGTCAACTTGGGGTTCAAAATTCACCCAGACAAGAGTTTAGTTACACTAACCAAACAACTCACCTTCTTGGGTTATGTCATAGACACCACCACTATGACAGTTAAACCCACAGAGGAAAAGGTCAAAAAGTTCAAAGACCTGGCGGCACAACTCTTAAATAAAAGAAAGGTCGTTATCAGAGAAGTTGCAAGACTAGTGGGTCTTATAGTAGACTATTCAAAAGGTCTAGATTATGGGGAAGCCCATCCCAGACCAAAATGCAGTAGAAATGCAGCACTAAAGCAGCTGGGAAACAGTGTGGTGTGACAGTAGTGATTCAGTGTGAAAGCAGCATCAGAAACAGTATTGTATCAGCATCTACTGTCATTCTACTGCTCAGCACCACAAAACTTGCAACAGTGGTACAGTAGTAGAACAGTAGTATTAGCAGCATGCAAGCAGTATTGAATCAGTTGTCCCAATTATGTAAATTAGATGGCAGCACTTGAACAGTATCTACTTATTTAATGCTGCATGACCATATATGGGGTTGGGGCAGTGTTCAATCAGCACTACTGCATGGCTGCTGCTATAGCAGTAGTTGAGCAGTAGATCATACTGAAAACTACTGCTGGGGGCAGGTAGAAGCATAAAAGAAGCAGCCGCTGTTCTAGTACTGGCACCACCAATGCCTCTCTAGGTGGTCCTTGCTGGATTTGAACTTGGGATCTTCTGATTACTCTACCAACGCATTAGCCCCCTGAGCCACCGCCCCATCAGCTATGTGGAGTGGTTACTACTTCCTAGTAGTGCATGAAAATCATGTAGGAGGGGGCTAGGGCAGTATTGATTCAGTAGTACTGGGTAACTCTTACCATAGCAAAAGGGTAAGAGTAGACATATCTATAGAGTGCTGCTATAGTATAATGCCTTTCAGTTTACTGATGTTAAGGTTAAGCACTTTGTAATTATCAATGATACATTGATACTATGTAAAAAAAAATATGTCATGATGGGGACCAAAAGAATACTTGATGATTCAGTATATTTGTACCCTATATAAAGTCAGTGAGTAATTCCTCACTTTCATACACCCCAACATCCATGTGTATCCATTACTGGCACTGAATAAGATAATATGCAAAGGGGTGAAGTATGCTTGTCTCCACAAACACTGGATAGTTTCATTATTACATTACTGAATCTTTTGATTGCTGTTCACAGCCATACTGACATTCACACTATGGACTGTCTTAGAAGCATCAGGTAAATAATCCATGAATGGACAGAGTCATACCAGTAGATGGTCAGTAGACTACTGCATCTATGCTGCTGCACAGAGCGTATAATTTCTGGAATCTATTAACATTCAGTTGAGAGTCAGTAGACTACTGATTCTTGCCTGAAATGCAGTGCATATTCAGTTGATAGTCAGTACACTACTGAGTCTAGACTGAAAATGCAGTGTGGAGTCAGCTGTTTCGGAAGTATTTCAGCAGTACCTACTGCAATATGCAGTTGTTGATCAGCATATTCTCAGTAGCCACTGATAGGAGAAGTAGATACTGCCTTCTGGTCCGGGATTATAGATGACTTCAGTTAGACAAGACAAAGGCACTAGCTAGAAATAGAGGTAACTTCGAAGCAAAGATGGAATTATCCTTTTAAAGACAAGAAGACATATTTTAGTGGTTAGAGAGACTAGACGCAGGGTGTAGAAAAATCAGACTACAGAAGCCTGCGACCACAGTTATAACTGACTCCTCAGACAATCGGCTGGGGAGCAGTATGTGGAAATGATAGGACAAGAGGCCTATGGTCTCTCAAAGAAAGAGAAAACCATACAAACATAAAAGAAAGTATGGCAGTACTGCTAGGCTTACAGATTTATGCTAAAGAGTATCGTAGCAAGACGATCAGATGTCTGTCTGACAACACTACAGCAGTAGCATATGTAAATCACAAAGGGGGTTCCAAGAACCAGCCTTGCGATGACATAGCAAAGACTATAAGGGAAATCTGTAAAAAGCAGAGACCCTGACTCAGCTTTTGAACAGATTCAAATGAAATGGGGACATCAAATGAAATGGGGACAGCTGCCCCGACCCCGGGGCAGCTGTCACAGGTGCACTGTCCTTGCCTTGGCCTTATGACTATTATGCTTTCCCTCCTTTCAGCCTGAACCTGAGAGTCATACAGAAGGCCCTAGCAGAGGGAGTGGAGGGGACAATTGTGACACCCAACTGGGTGGCACAACCCTGGTACGGACTCCTAAATAGGACAGCGAAGACAATGCTGAAACTCCCCAAGACACCATTGAGGAACCCAGTCACAGGAGAACTGTGGCACCTAGACCTTGTTGCATGGAGGATCTAGAACGCGCACTACAGGCTCAGGGTGCCATGCCCACTACCATCCGGCTATACATGGCATCATGGAGTAAAGGCACCAAAACACAGTACAATGTGTACTTAGAGAAGGGGACAAAACATTGTGTAGAAAACAGGATACACCCTATAAAACCCACACCCATAGAAGCTATGAACTTTTTCTCTAGCCTATATGATGAAGGACTAGTTTACACTACTATAAACACAGCTAGATCTGCATTATCTGTATATTTAGAATTAGACCAGTATGATAGGACCCTAGGTTCACACCCTGATGTGTGTAGACAACTCAAAGGAATTTCTGTAGACAGGCCACCCAAGGCCAGATATACTCACACTTTGGATGTAGATATAGTACTGACTATGCTAAAGTCTTGGCATCCTTTGGAAGACTTGAATTATAAACACTTTGCATACAAAACTGTCTTGCTGTTGGCAGCACAAAGGACATTACACTTTTAAAGTCATCTCAATAGTGTTCACTGACGATGAGATAATACTACCGGTAGAGAAACAATTGAAACACACCATGGAAGGAAAACCTTTAGATAGCTTTCACGTCTACAAGTTTGAGGACAGGGCACTATGCCCCTACAGAACTTTAAGGAGATATCTAAAAGTAACCAAACCCTTCAGCAAAGAGGGCAAAGACCAACTTTGGTTGTCCCTATGTAAAACCAAAAAACAGGTTGACTGTTCTTCTGTGTCCAGATGGATCAAAGACTTCATTTGGGAAGCCGGTGTTCCCAAATATTTCAAGGCACACTCAACTAGAGGAGCCTCTGTATCTACGGCGGATTACTGCAAACTACCTGTGGATTACATCCTGAAACAGGGCAGATGGACCAATGCCTTAACCTTCGCTAGGTTCTACAAGAGGTCCATCCACAAGGACCATGGCAGCACGTACCAGTCTACTGTGCTCTCCATGGCCTCTAGCACACAATAAGGTAATGAAACATTTCTATGTTGTCATTACCAGCTGGGTAACAAGGCAGCTTTCAAATCTCCAGTGTGATTACTTCGTCTGCATAGCAACCAGACATTTATAGTTAAACAAGACTTACCTTGGTAAAAGGACAAGTTTGACTTAAAGTTTATAAGGGTTGCTAGATTGCCGACGAAGAGAACAATGGTCCCACCTGAGTTTTCACCCTCCCTGTTGTTCCCAGGGCAACTTCTGATTTACCAGAAGATCACCTTTTTAAGGTTTACCTTGTTACCCAGCTAGCTTTAAATACTGATGCATTATGGGATGGCTGGTCACGTGTTCCTTCTCCATTGTTCTCTTCGTCGGCTATCTAGCAACCCTTATAAACTTTAAATCAAACTTCACCTTTTACCAGGTAAGTCTTGTTTAACTTAAAAATTTTCATGATGTACTTAAATGCACTTCACCCTCGTATAAGCTGCATCCACGACTTTGGAATGAGCCATAAGCTACCTGGTCCTTGACACTGTGGCTTCTCACATACCTGGTCTCTGACAGGCCTAGCTTCTCAAATACCCAGTCCTTGACCACCTTAGCCTCTTACATACCTGGTCCCTGACCACCTTGGCCTCTTACATATCAAGTCCCTGACCACCCTAACCTCTTAGATACCTTGTCCCTGACCACCCTGGCTTCTCACATACCTGGTCCTTGACCACTGGCGTTTCACATACCTGGTTCCTGACCACCATGGCCTCTCACATACCCAGTCCTTGACCACCTTGGCCTCTCACATACCTGATCCTTGACCACCCTAGCCTCTTACTTAACGGGTCCCTGACCACCCTAGCCTCTTACATACCTGGTCCCTGACCACCCTAGCCTCTTACATACCTCGTCCCTGACCACCCTAGCCTCTTACATACCTCGTCCCTGACCACCCTAGCCTCTTACATACCTGATCCTTGACCACCCTAGCCTCTTACATACCTGGTCCCTGACCACCCTAGCCTCTTACATAACTGGTCCCTGACCACCCTATCCTCTTACATACCTCGTCCCTGACCACCCTAGCCTCTTACATACCTCGTCCCTGACCACCCTAGCCTCTTACATACCTGGTCCCTGACCACCCTAGCCTCTTACATACCTGATCCTTGACCACTCTATCCTCTTACATACCTGGTCCCTGACCACCCGATCCTCTTACATAACTGGTCCCTGACCACCCTAGCCTCTTACATAACTGGTCCCTGACCACCCTAGCCTCTTACATACCTGGTCCCTGACCACCTTAGGACCACCCTAACCTCTTACAGCCAGCCTTGCTCTTCGCATGACCACTGTGGCCTCTGGAACCTCTGGCATCGAAATAGTTACATCTTTCCCTTAGGTACTAGGCCTAATACTGCTCTAAAGACCACACGGTGTGAGCTCGGGAGAAGATACATCATGAACATGTTGTATTGAGATGAGTGACTAAATGGGGAAAAATGTTTTGCCTTTCACCTTCCAAACTACAAATAACTTATCTGTTTTCAATCTCTAATTTACAGCATAGCAAATATGAATGAGTGTTTAAAGTACTTCTATCAGTCTACAGGTGAGTAGATAGTGTATATATAGAATTTACATTGACATATCAATCATACAGGGCGACACTGTTTTTTTTTTACATTAGGTTACGGGCACCCAAAATAAAAACTTCAGGTCAGAGGATGAAATAAAAAAAAAATATTAAATAAAATAAAAGCTAATATTACAGCATTTCAACTATTCACCAGCAGCAGCATATGATTTTTTTTTTAATCCTTTGGTACTCTCCTATGGTCTAACTAAGCCTTTGATGCAGATAATACTATGGCCACACCAAATGAAATAATTGGTGTCTGGATTTTCATTTTTGAAAACTGGAGCAGGAGGGTGAAATTTTAATTTTATTTTTCTAAAAAAAAATTATTTCTACTTTTCCACATGGGCAGGCCCGTAACCCAAAGGAATAAAAAAAGTGTGGCCTAGAGTCTAAAAAATTATATTAATTATGTTTTTAACATTTGGTATAATGTGTGTATATGTCTACTTAAGGCCGAGTCATTTATTGCCCGTTGGGGAGGACTAGATGGATTTTGGCAGACTTGCAAACTTTTTTCCTACCCCCCATCCAATATGTTATCTTGCCCCCCCCCCCATATTAAGAACTGATTTTGGGAATGCTCCGTTCCTCCCCCCCCCCCCACAAAATGCAATACACATGTGGAATGACACGTCACGATAAGTACTAGAATTGTCCATATTTAGTTTTGGCCCCTCCTCCCAGTGCGAAGGTTTCTTGGGTTTTAGCCCCCTCACCAAGAGGCTCTTTTTCAAAATGATCGCCCCCTCCTATATCTAATAACCCCCCCCCCCACCTAGCAATGAAGGACTCGGCCCTTGAAGAGTTAAGGGCCGTGGCATTTAATTATTGGCAACTGGGGGGCATGGTGGATTTTTGGGGGCTGGCAACTTTTTTCCACCACCCCCTGGCAATTAATGACTCAGTCCTATGGAGGTACAGCATGTATGGACAGAGATGTTCAAAATGTGTACCTAAGTTTAAATCCCTTTAAAAATTAAAAAAACAAAAACAAAAAAAACCCTGGAACTTCTATATTGTAATCTCTATGTTTCTCCCTTATATATGAGATGGACACTAAATAGTTTACAACTGACGGTCGTTGTAGTATCCTTCGGACCATTCTAGGACTTAATCATATTCACATCCCTATCGCACAGCTACTTTTTTATTGGCTAAGCACTATCACTGTATCTTCTCTTTTGCTTTGTCCCACCAGGGTGTAGTCAAGTAGAGGCTCTAGAAGCTGGGAGTCTGCACCCGGCACAGGCATTAGGAATAGATGGTTGCAAAGGGTCACTTGCATTTGGAACTGATGCTGACTTTGTCATCCTTGACAGTGACCTTAACGCTGAAAAAACATTTATCGCTGGAGACTGTGTTTGGAGCAATCCACAAACTGAGGGCTTGATATTTTCACATAAAGATTGATATACAACTTGGAAAGCTATATGACATCTTCTAATAGCTTCTCTGATGATATGAATCCCTGGAGAGATATCATTCGCCATAAATTTAAAGACTTGTCAGTTTTTGTGAAAATAAAGATTATGATTGACTAACACTGCTATGTATATAATATTAATGCAAATAATTAGTACTCTATCAGGACATCCTCCACCTATCTATCACGAACTCCAAAACAGTTAATGGCAATAGTCCGGTCATGTAGATAGTGTATCCCCTCCCCCTGCTTTTTACATTTTCTGGTTTTTTTTTGTTTCTTTTAATTCCCTGGCATTACCATATTCATTCTAATAAGTGCACCTGGGGCCTGTCTTTCTTTATGTTAAAATGTAGTAAAATGATACAAAATAATATCAGATACGGACATCCATATATCACATATGGACACCCGTATATCACATATGGATGTCCATATGTTACATATGGACATCCATATGTCACATACGGACGTCCATATGTCACTTTTAGGATACCACCTGGTACCCCCCCTAGCCGTTTTTGATTTACCAACATAGGAAGGTCCGTATGTGACATACGGACGTCCGTATCTGTCCGTAAGATAAGGAAAGACAGGGCCCTGGGGCCTGTCTTTCCTTATGTTAGAATGTTTTGAAATGATACAGAATAACATCAGATACGGACCACAGATACGGACGTCCATATGTCACATATGGACGTCCGTATGTCACATATGGACGTCCGTATATCACATATGGACGTCCGTATGTCACATGTAGTCTTTCATTGCACATGCACAATTCCTGGAAAAACAATTTCTTTAGCTATGAAAAAAAATGAAGAAAAAACCTGACATGTTTAACCTTTTTTCTAACGAAAACGAGGCATTGCGTGGTCCATTTCGGCGGTCGACAGGGGGTCAAAATAACACATTGACTCCTATGGGAATTGGGCAATTAAGAAGCTTTTTTTCAGCAGGTAAGATGTTAAGACTGTTTATATAGGAGTGTGTAAATCGGACCACCATTTTTTTTTTTGTTATGTCCACTGCCTCACTTAGGGTCTGGAGACTTGATGCATGTGCGCAGAGTAACCGGTTGTCAGATTTTATTTTTTGAATAACAGTAGATAGATACACTGAAAACCTAGAAGTTCTGAAACTAGTCAGCGGTGACCACTTTAGGTCCTCAAGTTGACGATACCTAAAACTACAACTTTAGGTAGTCAAAATGACAACTTTAAGTCGTCATCCTGATGACCTGAGTCATCAATATGACAACTCTGTACTGTCAGTATTGTCATCCTGACACATTGGTCCTGAACGGCTGGCCGCTGTGGCAAGCAACAACTACACAGCCTGCTATACTGCCTGGGTCAGATTCGTGGCGCGGAAGTGGTAGCCAACCTGCTAGCCCCTGGAATAAGTGGAATATGGATGGAAGGAGTGTGGAATAAGGTGGAATATGGTGTAGACTATGGGTCCAATAAGTGGAATATAGGTGGAATAAGTAGACTATGCATGCACTAAGTAGAATATGGGTGGAATACATGGAGTATGCATGCACTAAGTGTGTAATATGGGTGGAATAAGGTGGAATGGTGTAGACTATGGGTCCAACAAGTGGAATATTGGAATAAGTGAACATTGTGTGGAATAAGGGTGGAATATGTGAAGTATGGTTGGAATAAGTGGAATACGGATGAAATAAGTATGGAACATGGTGTAGACTATAAGTTGAATAAGTGGGATATGGTTGGAATAAGTAGAATATGGGTGGAATAAGTGAACTATGCATGCACTAAGTGTGAAATATGGGTGGAATAAGTGGACTATTGTTGGAGTAAGTGGAATATGGATGGAATAAGGTGGACTGGTGTAGACTGTGGGTCCAGTAAGTGGAATATGGTTGGAATAAATGGAATATGGGTGAAATAAGTGAACTTTGCAAGCACTAAGTGTGGAATATGGGTGGAATAAGTGGACTATGGGTAGAGTAAGTGGAATATGGATGGAATAAGGTGGACTGGTGTAGACTATGGGTCCAGTAAGTGGAATATGGTTGGAATATGGGTGAAATAAGTGAACTATGCATGCACTAAGTGTGAAATAATGGGTGGAATATGTGAAGTATGGGTGGAGTAAGTGGAATGTGGATGGAATAAGTGTGGAATAAGGAGGAATATGGTGAAGACTATGGGTCCAAAAAGTGAAATATGGGTGGAATAAGTGAACTATGTGTAGAATATGGGTGGAATAAGTAGAGTATGGGTGGAGTAAGTGGAATAAAGATGGAATAAGGTGAAATATGGTGTGGAATATGGGTGGAAGTGTGGAATAAGGTGGAAAATGGTGTAGACTGAGTCCAATAAGTTGAATAAGTGGGATATGGGTGGAATAAGTGGACTATGTGTGGAGTAAGTGGAATATGGATGGAATAAGGTGCGAAAAGTGGAATATGGTATCGACTAATATTGCAATAAATGTGGAATATGGGTGGAATAAGTAGGATTATGGATTAAATCAGTGTGGATTATGGGAGGAATAAGTAAATTATAGGTGGAATAAGTGGATTATGGCTGGAATAAGTATGGAATATGGTTGCATCAAGTGTGGAATTTGGGTGCAATAATTGGAATATGGGTATAATTATTGAAAAAGATTGGAATCAATGTGAAAAATTTGTGGAATGAAGGTGGGATTGAATGTGAGTGGAATATGGGTGGAAAAGTGTGTAATATAAATGTAATAATTATGTATTTAATTGCAAGAAATAAATTGGGAATATGGATGTGATAAGTGGAATATGGATGGGAAAAGGTGGAAAAATGGTGAGATAAGTCAAATAAGGTTGGAGCATGTGTGGAATATGGGATGAATAAGTGGAATATGGGTGGAAAAAGTATAGAATAAGTTGACATATTACTGCTTACAGTGATAGATTACTGTACATTGTGAGAGATAACTGACTGGAAAGAGTAGATAACTAGAGCAAATACTGATTGAAGACCTTGATTCACCAAAAAAAGTTCTTTGAGGTACCACAGTGTACCTTCAAGCAACACTCTTTTTGGTAAAATAACATGCACATCCTCCCTTCATCACACTTTTAAAGAAATTTATAGCCTATATAACCCACACTCCTACCCAAAGCCTACCACACATGACTCTTTTGCCAAACCAAAAGGGTCAATGTGATCTAAACGGCCATCTAAACTCCTAAACCCCTCATGAATGTGGTCTTCCAGCTTTGCTGCACCCTCTCGACCCCTAGCATCCTCGTTATTAATGTCATAAGCGGCTGAATATCTAGAGGCGCGTTGCAAGCTTGTTGTTCGTAGACCGGGTAGATTCTGTCAAGACCCAGCACGTGACCCGCTACGTTTCTACCCGGTCTACTAACTTTGCAGCCCGGGGGCCCTTTTAGTTCTAAAAAAAGAAATCTAGAGATGGGGTTAAAACCCTGATAACATACTCCAGCCTCTTATAGAATTTGAAAAAAACAACAACCCTAATGATACTGTCTCTACGCCGTAGAACTACACTGGCCTTAAATATTGAAAACAGTTATTTTGAATTTATTTTATTATTATTAATGTCATAAGCAGCTGAATATCTAGAGGCGCGTTGCGAGCTTGTTGTTCATAGACCGGGTAGATTCCGTCAAGACACCTGGCGCTGGGGTGAGGCGCAAAAAAAATATTGACAGCTCTCTTGGGGGGGGGATAAAAATGTTTGTGTGTCTGTGGAAAGCCATCACCCTTCCCCCTGTTGATAATAATGACCACTCCCTAAAGCAGTAAACAGACATAGCGCATTTCCCGACGCGTCAACATGTGAAATAACCCCAAGTAGGGCATTTCTGACGCCCTTCCGTGTATGTTGGCATGGTAACTGCCCTCGCGTGCACGGGACGCGCTATGACTGTTTTCTGCTTAAAATGGACAAGGGGGCCTGTGATCAGACACCCCTCTCCAACACCTTCAAGGCCCTAATAAAGCTCTTGCCCCCCCCCAACTTGCCCCAATGCAATGCCTCCTGCAATGCTACCGTCACTGAGGCGGGAACATTTGGGTCTTGACAGAATCTACCCAGTCTACGAACAGATAGTCTAGATATTCTGCTGCTTATGACATTAATAATAATAAAATAAATTCTAAATAACTTTCCAATATTTAAGGCCAGTGTTGTTCTATGGCGTATCATTAGGTTTTTTTTTCAAATTCTATAAGAGCTTGGAGTATGTTATCATGGTTTTAACCCCATCTCTAGATTTCTATTTTTAGAACTTAAAAGGCCCCCCGGTCGGCAAAGTTTGTAGACCGGGTAGAAACGTAGCGGGTCCCGCGCCAGATCTGTGGAAAGTTCCTAGAACTAAAGTAGTGCACCAGCATCTAAAAAGAAGGGGTCATAATTAGTCATGTCCCTCCCCCCCCCCCATATGTGTATTATAATCATGCAAAGCTAACAAGTTTCAAGTTAACATGATAAAGTAAGTTGAATACATTGAAACCCAAGTTACACAAATTGCTGTTTTAACCATTTAAGTTGCTATAGCAATCAAAATCCCATCCATAACATACAAAGGGAGTGGTCATTATTTATCAACAGGGGGGGGGTTGAGGGGGGCGTAAAAATTTAAGACCCCTCCAGAGTGGGGGCTTAAAAAATGTTGACCCCTCTTGAGGGGGGGGGCTAAAAAAACTTACCCTCTTTTTAGCAAAATAGATCAAACAGGGCCTCCGGTGCGGGGGAGGGGCCACAAAAGATTTTGACTGCCGTCGAGGGGGGGTGTAAAAAATTTGCTCATCTGTGCCCACCCCCTGTTGATAAATAATGACCACTCCCTAAAACCCATTAAATTTAGTCTGTGTCAATCTTAGATCGATCTTGTATTTTCCCCACTAAAGTTAAAGATATCCAAATAATATTTTGAGATATCTATAACCCTACAACAACCAGTGTTCATTCTAATCCTGTACTGCACTTAAGTCTCTCAATAATAAATGACGAAACTAAAGTCTGGTCAAGCTGTGTATGTGAATTTTATTGTAAAGTTCCAGAAGAGATAGATATCTTAGATGCTTAAAATACATAGGACATCCGGTTAAATAAAGGCACAATCCATGTATGTGTATATAGATACATATGATTGTATAGTCCAGCTATACATCTAATATTCACAATTCTTCCTTGGCTATAATGAATGCAACTCTCTGTATAACACATACAAATGAACACTTTGAATGCAATATTTCACATCACTCTGCCCAGTGCCTCGTTCTGGTTAACATGGGGTTCAATTGGCTCATCCTGCCCAGCTCCACACTGCTATGGTAGACTGTGATTTCAGTTACATGTACAGTGAGTGGCGGGACAATATCCCATAGCACAGTTGACGATACACCAACTGTTCATTCCTGGAACTGAAACTATAGCCTAAAAAAGAGGGAAGGGTAATTGTCTATTATAATTACATTAATGTTTTGCATAAATTATGCTAATTAGGCTAAACATCAAAATTTTCAAATGGTAAAATCCTATTTCTAGAACATATTTATTTGAAAACTAGCTATTTAAGAATAACTGTATTCATGTGTTGTAATACAACTTGTATCATTCTGAGGCTTAATTAGTTGATTTTGCCTATGTAATAAAAATATTCAAATTAGGGCCAAAATCCTTTTCTTTTGAGTGACCTCATGTCTTGTGGGCCAGAAAAGTTCACGTCAAATCTTGAAAAATTTTGAAAAACCTACCCTGCATGAAGAAGGTGCTGGTGTAGGCCCCGGGGTAGGTCCTGGAGTGGGTGCTGGGGTAGGCTGTGGAGGTCTGGGTGTAGGGCTGGGTGTTATACCTCCTCCAGTGCCTGAAGTGATGGCGATGTTAGCACAGCCATAAAACTCCTCCTGGGCGCCGCACCCTACACACGACATACCGTTAGGGTCCGTGCCCCAGCTGTTACCTAAAAAAATGTATATTTTTCTGTTTTAATTGTCTAGTTATCCCAGTAAGGAATTTCAGTATCTCAATCTCACATTCCAGATTGAAGGGGAGAAAAAAGAAAAAAAAGTGGTATCTATACATGAGTTTTTATAGTATGGAACAAAGGTAGAGCAAGGTTAAAACCATTACATTCGGGAAAGTTTCATTGAAAAGGGTCTGGGTAAAATTCGATTTATGTCATATGAATGGATCCAGATTCTGAAATGCTTTAGATACTTTTGTCAGTTACATTTTTTCAACGTCAGAATTATGTGTATTTTTAAAGCTTGAAAATGAAAAATAAAAAAGTGGGGGGGGGGGCAAAAAATGTTCACTTTATTGTGCAGCTTTACGCTATTTTTTTCTATTTTTTTACATTTGAAACTGATATTATACTAGAGACCGAGAATAAAGTTTGTGTTCGTCTTTTTCATTTTACTTAAAGTTTAAAAAAATTGGTGGTTACCTGTATGATACCTCCACTGCAGCACACAGAAGTCACACACAACGTGTTGAGGTAAAAGTAAATCTACCTTGTACAACCCTGTCCTGTCAATACCATTCTGTGTGAAGGAGAAACAAGTCATGCATTTAGAACCCTTTAACTAACTCACTCAGGTCAGCATGATACAAGATTTCCCTCTGAAGAGGTTATATCTTAACGTAGTAGTGTGTCGTACTGAATTCCCCACTAAAATAACAATGGCTTTTGCAGTTGTGGGGTTGTGTGCAATAGTAGTTCCTTCAGAAATGACCCTCAGTGATTTCCTAGTTCCCCCCTTTTAAAGTGTGTTCTCGTATCTTCTAGAAAGGTAAAAAAAAAAACGAAATTCTTTATTTCATTCATAAAAAAAAAAATCTTTTAATGAGTTCCCGTTTTGTTCTGTCATTCCATTCACTAAATGTTCTAGACATACACTACTGGGTGTTCAACATGTTCACAGATGATTAGATGTTTAAGCTGTATAAGAATTTATCATGCCTACTTGCAAATTAGATTTTGACACTGTTTAGCCAAGTAGAATTATTTGCACTGACATAAGACTACTTACAGTACGGGTTTGTCCATTAGACCGTCTCAGTAGATGTGTATTGTAGTCTGTACACGAGGAGGTAAGACCCGAGTGGCTACCTGGAGGTTTACACAGCCGGAACTCAAACCAACCCATGTGGGTCGCCGTCATCACCACCTCTGCCACAATCATCTGGTAAAATGCAAAGTGGATGATAAATTATGAATAACATAATCAAAAGCACAAATATATGAACAAATAGATAATGCCAAACAGCATACATTGTTACTCTTTTTCTTTTCTTTTTTTACCCTATTTTTTTTTTTTTTTTTTTTTTTTTTTTACATCAGCATATTATTTACTTAGTATGCTGTATGTTTAGTAACAATAAATGTGTACTCAGTAAGTGGAATTTTCAGTGGTGGACATTTGTCTATTTACCTGTCCTTGTGTGTAAGTCTGTCCTATGACGTCAGTGAAGTATTTTCCACCGACTTCATGTGCATAAGGCCCTGAAGTGGAAGTATGGCCAAACATTATTCAATAGAGACAATAAGTGCAACAAGTGCTATGAATTATTGATTAGAGGTGTGACAGCTCTACCAAATCCTATAGAATTCTGACATTTGTGAACACTTCATATGATTGCCTACTATGATTTGTTGGTTTTTTTTAATCATACAGGGATGTAAGTCTTCAGGTTTTATCAGGATTTCCTGATTTCTGAAATTTTTGACTGATGTTTATTTTCCTTATACAGGTGGTAAAGAGGGTTGTTTGGAAGAATAGAAAGCTTTTGTATCAAGTAAATGTATGGCTTCCTGATTTTTGCCCATTCCTGACTTACATCCCTGATCATAGTAGCAATGAGTATACAGTAGAATCTTGTGTATAATGCACCCTTTAGTTGATTAGACAAATAAATGATTAAAAGACATATATGTTTTAAAGCTGACCCAGTTTCTTTAAAAACATGATTTTTGAATATATTTAGATAGCTAAAATACATTGAGATATATGATTTTCTCCTATAAGGTAACGTGATACTCAATATTGATCAACGTTTAGAACATGGATTTAGATTAATATTGAAATAACGTGGTTTTCTTACCTGGGTATGGGTCCCCGCAGAAGCCACACTTTCCTCCCTGGGACACCTGGTACTGAAAAAGTGCAATGCAAAATGACATATATTCTTTATTGTATATATATATATATATATATATATATATATATATATATACAAGCCAGGAAATATATATATATATATATATATATATATATATATTTCCTGGCTTGCTCTGCCATACCATCTAAGAATGTCTTCTTTGTCAATAGCTTGTAACCTTCTCACGGAGGCAAGTGTCAGTGCGTCTTACATCCACCCCAAACCCAGACTAACTGCCGGTGGGACACCTCCAGTTATTTATACACTTGTAAGTCCACCGACACTGGTGTATGTATCATACACCGGCGACGCTCCTCCGAATAACAATGATTTACACAACGCTGACATGACTCCGCCTCCGCCGGCTTCCTCCGCCCCCATGCCAGGATGGTTTCGGGATCCACCGACGTCAGCTCAGTCTATGCCACTATATATATATATATATATATATATATATATATAATTATATATATATATATATATATATATATATATATATATATATATATATATATACCAAACCAACAGGTTTTTTTTACTAAAAGGGTGCATTAATAATTGCTAAAATTAGAAAGCATCCTTTCTCCTTTTATAAATACCTTAAACCTTTAACGGCTGATAGAGCAGATATATAATATGCCCATTGGATATGATGATGCATGAATTCATCCCTGGTGAGTCTACTTGACAGGACTGCATTAATTGCGTTTAAGTTTATTATGAAAAAATTCTGAACAATGAAGCACAGGACGCAACTTGCTACGTTGGACTATGCCCTGAGGGCATGCAGCGCCACCCCCATGGTGATGCGTATATTTTTGGGACCGCCAAACGGGATTGGGCATGCCCTGAGGGCATATTGCTGGCCTTTGCATATCACCAATTGACCACTTCTAGTTTATGCTCTGAGGGCATTGTGTATTGGTCCCTGGGGGCATATTCCTGCTCTTTTGAAGTTCTGAGATTAACCATAAGCACACACACGCCCTCAGGACAACACCAGCGTTGTCTAGGCCACTATCCACACTATGATTGACCAAAGCTTGCCCTTAGGGCATTACTAGTGTATGAATACCCTTGGGGCATTACTTTGAAAACCCAAAACTACACCATCCTTTAATAGGTAGGCAATTTACCTAGGGAATTTATAGAGAAGAGACAGTCCCTGGGGGCATCAGTTAGTGAGCACTAATGCCCTGTAATACCGGTAATAACGATGATAGTAATGATGATATACACAGTAATAATAATATATGATACAGTAATATAATAAATGATCATATCACAGACACATGAGTTTGGTGGGTTACTGACCTTGGGGCTATCAGCACCATACATGCCTTTATTAAAACAACTATAATAATTAGTTGACAATAAGCATAGTCAGTAAAAAATGCACAATATAAACAATAGCATAACAATAGTAAAGCGTAGTAATAACAATAGTAATAACAATAGTACTAACAATAGTAAAAATTTAAATTTCCAGGGAACACCCAGCGTGGTGTTACCTGTACAGGTGAATACGAGCCAATTGGCCGTTACATTGAAAATCCCCTCTTATATACTGGAGGAGTGTTTACCATGACGTCATGCTATGACATCATAGATACCAATGCGCGCTGCAAATAGTCCCTAACCGTTCGCGGCTAATTATATATATATACACGAGTGTATATAGTTCCATAAGTTATCTCGCTACCAGGGAATAATAATACCGGTAATAACGATGATAGTAATGATGATATACACAGTAATAATAATATATGATACAGTAATATAATAAATGATCATATCACAGACACATGAGTTTGGTAGGTTACTGACCTTGGGGCTATCAGCACCATACATGCCAAAAACACACAAAAACACGCCAAACACATGTGAAAACACATAACAATCAGCATTGAAAATGAGATTGACACATTCTATCCAACTCCAACAATTCATCTTTGTAATTATGTAGATAATTAAAAACAGAGTTGGATTTCCAATTTACCCTCTTTTTGATAGACTCTATACTGAGTCCAGCATCTTTTAACAACGTAGCACCACCGTGCCTTAAAGAATGGGTAGAAACATGGCCCTTGATACCAGCCTGTATTGACAGGGATTTTAGTTTAGAGTTGACATACTGATACAACAGAGGCTTAAACACATACTCCTTACTCCTCCTACCCCTGCACAACTCTTTCAGACCTTGATAAGGACATAAAGGAGATTTAACATTCTTTGACAAATAAATAGTAAAAGAATTTTTACCAAGTTGATCAGTTTTTGAAGTTCTGATACATATAGACAGATAATCCTGGTGAAAAATAATATCACCAACCTTTAAGGAGTGTGGAGACTTGACTACATGTCCCACTCGTTGAACACCCCTATAGCATGTTAAAATTGCCATCCAAAATTTCCAGTCTGCTCTGTTGGTTAGATCCAAGTATGATCTCAACCTCAACATGTCTTTAGGTGTTAAAGAATAAATTTCTTTAGTAGAACAGGTGGAAAACCTGTCAATGCCCTCTAGGGTCTTCTTTAACATGAAGTTACTACTAAAATCAGGATAACCCTTCAGTTTTTGAAAATACCAGACCGCAGATAGGTAATTCCTTACAGACGATGGCTTCATAAAGTCTGATAAATAAATAGCATATATGGAACACTGAGAGGGAGAACAAGGAAAAGTTTGCAAATGAAATTTTTACAAAATTTTTTATACCTTTTAAGCTGTTGGTTCCTTGCCCTCCTCGTATTTTCAGACACACTCTGGGCTAAAAGTAACCTTTTTCTGTTTAGTAACCTCCCCCACTTTGGAATGAAAGCAACACATATCATTTTCATGGAGAGAAGCTATACATTTACCAGGCATACCTTTATATGCAAGTCTCGACAACTGGTCAGCCAGGATATTATCCTCAGATTTAATATAAGTGGCATAAATTTCAACATTGTTGAGGAAACACAACCAAAATATTTCCCTTAACCACTCCATACAGAGTTTATTTTTTGACCTACCGGTATTTATCATAGCTAGCACCTGCATGTTATCTGTTATACAATGTATTCTTCTGTCTTTATAACTAGAAATCCAGCGCTTTAAACCCATCATAACAGGGTATAATTCATATACATTGATATTTCGATGATGGTTCCTTAGATTATCAAGGATTGGAGGGGCAGTGAAATGATTTTCCCCAAGATTAAATTTATCAACAGATGTCCAGTCTCCGTATAGAAAATCTTTACCCATCCAAGCTCCAAAGCCCTTAATAGAGGAGTCAGAGTAAATTGGAGTATTAACCAAGTCATTAAGGATTAACCTCTTACAGTTAAATGTATCACAAAAATCCAACCACCACCGAATGTCTCGCTTGGTACATTCCGAAATTTTTATATAGCCCCTAGGCTTAGCTCGAGCACACAAATCAAAGACTCTCCTGCTGAACGTTCTACCACCCTTCACCACCTGCGAGCAAAAGGACATGAAACCCCCAATCTTCTCCAGGGTCTTCTTGGAAATAAATTTCCTATTGACATTATCTAACAAAATGCCCTTCATTTTGTCTATCTTATCTTCAGGTAGAGTTAACTGAAGTTCAACCGAATTAATCAGGATACCTAAAAACTTGCACTCCTGTGCCGGTTCGGTTACCTTCTCCTTGGAGATGACAAAACCCATAAATTCCATACATTCAATTAGTAAATTTCTCTGTCTGAGGCATTCTTCGTAGGAATTTGCAATAATTATAAAATCATCGAGATAATTTACAATTTTTTCTACACCGTAGAATTTTGCCACCTCAACAATAAAATCAGAGATCCTATTAAAAATATATGGAGCACATTTTAGACCAAAAGTTAACCTGTTGCTCACATAATAATCCTCACCATGCCCAAAGTCCCACCTGAAACCTTGCATGGTCGTGTGAGGTGCATACACATTTATAGACCTGTACGCTGACTTCAAATCTACCACGCTCATAAAATCATTTTTATCCAATTGAGCAGTCACCGTGCTAATATTGTTGTAAGAAAAAGTTGAGCTAGTGGTATCCATAAAATTATTAATAGAAATTTTATCAGGCATGCTGCAGTCTGTTATGGGTCTCAATTTACCATTTGATTCCTCGACACCCCCTAAAGAATGTATACAACGGGGCTTAATTTTTGCTTTTGAGACAAGACCAGCAGAAATTTCTTCTAATAAAATACCACACATCTCATTATAAAATTTTCCTTCCAAAATAGACTTGTAGTTTTTACAGTCATAAGAAGTACTGCAAGAGGGGTCAACAATTTTAAAACCTTGAACAAAGCCCTGCCATAGAAAATTCGCTTCCACATCATTAATACTAATGACACCTTTCTGAGTCAAAAAGGGGGCTACCCTACATGGTAAAATTTGAGCTCTCTCACCAGCAATGTAATGAACACAAGTACATACACCATTTATACAGTTATCATATACCCTGATGCTGGGCAAATCTGCAACACTAACCGTAAAAAGAGGTTCATTACCAACCTGTATTAGACTATTACAAGTAACATCTATATCATTTCCTAAAGAATTAAATTCTTGGAAAATATCATGTTCCGCTACGAGTTCGATGGAAAGGATACAACTCCCAACCACCCCCGTATCATTAACCTCCTGTACTGGAGTTTGTGAAGGCGAGTCGACATCTACCACATCTACCATAACTTGGTCCGGCACCA